>PVJS01005343.1:5216-64664 GCA_004027185.1 Glis glis | reverse complement strand
CCCTGGCCCTATTTTTTTATACTTTATTTTGAAACCGGGTCTCACAAAGTTGCGGAGGGCCTCACTAGATAGAGAGAGAGAGAGAGACAGAGAGAGAGAGAGAGAGAGAGAGAGAGAGAGAGAGCGCTGAGGCTGGCCGTGAACCCGGATCCTCCAGTCTCCGCCTCCCAAAGTACTGGGATTACAAGCGTGCGCCACCACGCCCGGCCTAGTAAGACTGTTTCAAAATAAGGAATAAAAAAATAGGGATGGGGGTGTAGCTCAGAGGTAGAATGCCCCTGGATTCAATCCCCAGTACCACCAAAAAAAAGTTAGAGATTTTAGGGGAGTAATTTATGTATCCAGCTATATTTATTTATATTTAATAAATCATAAATTTCTTTTTTTGTGTGTGTGGTACTGGGGATTGAACTCAGGGACATTCTACCTCCAAGCTATACCCCCAGCTTTTTAAAAAAATTTTATTTTGAAATAGGGTCTCACTAAGTTGATGAGAGTCTTACTACTTGCTGAGGCTGTCCTTGAACCTGTGATCCTCCTGTCCCAGTCTCCCAAGTACTGGGATTACAAGTGTGCACCACCATGTCCGGCTTAAATCATAAATATTTATGATTAAAAAATGTTTAGTACCTGCTTGACTGGGGAGAGGATGTGGGGCCCCTGACAGATGGGGAAGTTGGGAGAGGAACCGATTAGAGGGCAGAGGGGAAATGACATACTGAGTTTGAGTCAACTTTGGAGGAAGCCAGGTTGATGAAAGCGGTGAAGGAGTTGGTTTATTAAGTCTGTGGCTTTAGAATCATTCGAGGGGCCAACAGTCAGAGTCTCAGGACCCATAGGTATCCAGAGGCTATCCTGAGCCCAAACCTTTCTTTGACCAGTCCCTAAGTCTCTGGAAGAGGGCAGTAAAGGGAACTGGAGATGTGGCCAATAGACTTACTCATCCTGATCTGTAATGCAGGATAATGATATTAGTGATCTTACACATCATGGCTCATTCTTCTAAAGCAGGAGCTAGCATATGTCAATAAGAAAGCCTCACTGGGAGGCTGAGACAGGAAGATCATAGGTTTGAGGTCAGCCTCAGCAACTTAGCAAGACTCTCAGCAACTTAGCAAGACCCTGTTTCAAAATAAAAAATACAAAGGGCTGGGGGTGTAGCTCAAAGGTAGAAAGCCCTCTAGGTGCAGTCCCAGTGCCAAAAGAAAAGAAAAAAAAATCCAGGTAATAGAACGAGAGCTTGAAACCGTACAGCAGTTTGTGAAAGAGAATTGGCTTCTGAAGGGAAAGATTAAATACGTGTTTTTAACTGGAGAACGGGAGGAGTAGCTGTGGGCACTTCCTGTGGCCTGAAGTTCGCATTGGGAAGTGGACCTACAGGGCAGAGGGAGGACGAGTTGGACACCATGGCAGCAGCAGGCGAATCGCTGCCCAGGTCACCCGGCTCCGGGAAGAGCTTCATTACTTTGGTTTCTCCCGGGCCAGTCCATGCAGGGCAGTGCTCGCCCCAGCAAACCTGAGACCAGCTCTCCATGCCCTGGACGGCCCTGGCTTCTCTGGTTGCAGAGCAGTTCGGCTCCTGGGACCACGCTGGCTCATGCCTAGTGATGAGATTGCCTCGCACTCCCCTCCCCTTCTCCCGGCTAACCAGCAAGCCGTTCTGGAGTCAAGCCTGCTGGGTCGCGCTAGGGCTGGGCACGCCAGGGGGATGTAAGAGCAGCTTAGAAGGTTGGAGCACCAGCGTCTGCCCTTCCCTCCCCTGTCTACCCTCTCAGTCCCTGGTCTTTCGAACTTCACACCCAAGAGCCAGTTGGACTAGTTCCTGCCCTGCCTAGCTTGGGCAACTGTATAGGGCCCCGGTGGTGCGTCCCTGTTGGGCTCGCTCTCCTATTTACCTCTTAGATAATGTCTCACAGGAGGTGGTCTGGCGTAAAGGAAAGTGCCATAAACATTTGGGGGTCCCGAAGGGGTGGTTTGAATACCGGCTTAACTCATGGCCACCTGTGTAACCTTGGGCAAGTTGCTCCACCTGCTGGATCCTTAGTTTCTTCATCTGTGAAATGGGATTGTTGAGATTAAGTCACAATATGTGAAAGAACCTAGGAACATGTGTGGACTTTGCCAGTTTGATGTTAGGGGTTACAAGCTTTGTCTTCATTGGAATTATTTTTTATATACTTTTATTGGTGCATTATAATTATACTACATAGTGAGGTTTAAAGTGATACAAACATATATGCACAAATCACTCGGTATATTTCCCTCTGTATCCCACCCCACTCCTCCGTCTCTGTACATGTTAGTGAGACTGGTAGTGAGACTTTCATATGTGGACTTAGAATTATTTAAACTGTTTCCTTTCTCAATCCTTCTTTTTCCCCTTCCCACCTCCCTGCCCCTACCCCCTTCTACTATTCTACTGATCTCTCATTTATCTGAAGTCCCTTTTGTTTCCAGTTTTCTCTGTAGCTCCAACATGAGTGGAGATGTATGACCTTTGACTGAGACTGGCCAATCTCAACATAATCTCAAATTCCACCAGTTTCCCTGTACATGACATAATTTTATTCTTCTTCATGGCAGGGTAAAACTCTGTTGTGTGTATAGACCACAGTTTCTTCATCATTCCCCTGTTGATTGGCATCTGGGTTAGCTCCATCATTTAGCTATCATGAATTGTGCTGCTATGAGCATGAATATGCAAGTATCACTATAGTGATCTAACTTTAATTCTTTTAATTCCTCCTGGAGGAAGTCACCTTCCCCAGCTGAGCCTTCGAGGACCCACATAGTGAGTGAGGAGGCACCAAGGGAACCTCAGGCCCAACGTCCTGTAAACTTAGGAATCAGTAGTTGGGTCTTCCGGGCACTGTGCTCTTTGTTATGCTCACTGAAAGAGGAGTAGAAGTCACATTGGAAGCTTTTCTACTTCGCCAAGAAATGCTACCGTTTCTAGAAAAAGGCTTAGCATGGGCAATATGTCACATCTCGGTCTGGGCACCTTAGCTCCATCTTTGGTGATGGAAGAGGATAAGCCACATATCTGCTTTCCACTCACGAGGTAGGTGCTCTTCCCAGGTCCTCAAGCGCAGAAGAGTTCCTGAAGGAAAAGCAGTGTCTTCTTAAAACAGTCAGCCAACAGGGACCCGCCCTGTGCCCTACATTGTCCCCAGAAAACACACAAGTCCAAGGAACATAGGCCACTTCTGACTTACGGGGCTCACTCAGGGTGGCCCACATGGGATCTCTCACCCCACCCTGCCCCGCTCCTATCTTCCTCCTGCCCCATTACTGCTGGGGCAGCAACTGGGGTCACTCTGCGGGCTGCTGGCTGGGCGTGGCCCTGTCTCTCTCCAGCTGCTTTTCTCCAGTGCATAGTCAGCAGGACCAGCCAGTGTCTGCAGCAGTGTTCCTCCAACCTGGAGGCATGGTAGGGTCCCCTGGAAGCTCTAAACACACACACACAGGTGCCTGGGCCCTTCCCCAGGTCAGCTCAGATTGTGGGAATGAAAAATGGTGTTATTTGTTTAAAAATGTCCCCATAGCTGGGCATGGTGGCACATGCCTGTAATCCCAGTATTTGGGAGGCTAAGACAGGAGGATTGCAGGTTCCAGGCCAGCCTCAGCAACTTAGCAAGACCCTATTTTAAAACAACAACAATAAAAAAAAAATAGGGCTGCGAGTGCAGCTCAAAGATAGAATGTCCCTGGGTTCAGCCTCCAGTAAAAAAAAAAAAAAAAAAAAAAAAAAAAAAAAATCCCCATAAAAAACCAGCTTGGGTAACATAGACCCTGCCTCAAAAAAAAAAAAAAAAGAAAAAGAAAAGAAAAAAAAGAAAAAACCTCTCCAGGTTCTATGGTGCATCAGGGATACAACAACTAATTATATATTTCAAAATTGCTAGTAGAGAGGATTTTGAATGTTCCCCATATAAGGAGATGATAAATGTCTGTGGCGAGGGATATGCCAGTTACCCTGATATGATCTGATCATTGTACATTGTGCACATAGATTTGTATATATTGAATTGTCACGCTGTAAACATATCCCCAGGTGATTCACATAAATAGATCATTCAAAAAAGAAAAAGAAAGAAAGAGAAGGGGGGGCTGAGTGTGTGTTTAGCATGCATGAGGACCTGGGTTCAATCCCCAGCACCAAAATAAAAAAATAAAGTGTATTTCTACCAACCTCTGTCTCCATATCTGCTCAGATGCCCTCATCTCGATGTTCCTTGTCATGTCCTCAATATACTTACAATTTAGTAAAAAGAGCCTTAAATTCACAGAAAAATGTATACCACTATAGCATCCAGGGCTAGCATTTGTCCTGTCAACCAGCTGTTTTTTTAACTTGGGTCTATTTAGGGATCACCAGGGAGGTTTTTTTTTTTTTTTGGTACTGGGGATTGAACCCCAGGGCATTCTGCTCTGAGCTACATCCTCAGTCCTTTTTACTTTTTATTTTGAAACAGAGCCTTGCTAGGTTGAGACTTTGGCTAAGTTGTAGAGGCTGTCCTCTAACCTGTGATCCTCTTGTCTCAGCCTTCTGAGTCCTGGGATCACAGGCTTGCACCACCACGCCCAGCTGAGCATTTTGAAGGTGTACGTCTTCTGACCATGTTCCGCTTGATTCTGATTCAGTGTTTTTGGGTGAAGCTTGAGCCTGAACTTATAAAACAAGCTCCCCAGGAGATTCTGTTGTGCCCCCCAGTTGGAGAAGCACCTGTGCAGGCGAATCCAGAGAGACAGGAGTCGGGGCCAGCTGCATTCAGCGGGAAAGCCTCTGGGTTTGTTCTTTCCTGAAGGAGGCAGTGTTCTGGCGTGGGAGGCAGCTCCTGTGGCTGTGACATTCTGGCCTCCCTGGGTGCTGACTCCTGGTGTTCCTGCCCTGACATCTGGTGGCTGAGGCCCTTGGCTCAGGCTTGGCACATCCTTCCTTGATCAGGAAGTATCTGCCTGGGGCTGCCTTGTGCCACCCTGGCAGTGAGCTGTCACCCTTAATTTCCTAGGTCCTGTAATTGGAGTGGATGCTGAGCGTCACTTTGGATCACACCTCAGGAATCCTGGGGCTATTTTCTTCAGTGTCACCCATTTCCCCTGGGTGGGGAAGACAGTGGTGGGAAGTAGTGTTTTCAGATGTTTGTCATATTTTCCTGGCTTTTTGTGATGGAGAGAAGATACATTGGAGCCTGGGAGCAGAATGCGGGCAGGTGGGGGACCCCCAACCTCACTCCTGGGTAACCGGGCCTGGAGGGTGGCTGCGCTATCTTTCTGAACAGAGTGCTGGAAGGGAGGCAGGGGAGGAGGGTGCGGCAGCCCTCGAAGTGGGTGGAGGGGATGAGGTAGTTGAAATCTGAACAGTCCCTCTGTATCATTACACATGGGTTAGAGTCCCAGTGGCTCCCCCAATCCCATTTCATCACTCATAATTCAAGATAGGGCTCTGGAGGCCTTGGGGTTGTGGTTTGGGGTGAGAAAGTTTCCCAAGAGTCACCCTGAGCCTTGGCATTGGCGTCTTGTCATTAGCCTCTCGGAGGAGCTGCCGTGCTGGGCTAGCTCTGTGTATTTTCGTGTAATTCTCTCAACTGCCCTATGACACAGGGCTTATTATCTCCATTTTATAGGAAAGAAACTTGCCTCTGGTCATAGACATTAATGTCACAGCTAGAAGTCCAAGAGCTCAAGGTTTTTAGATGACCATAGCTACACCTCTGGGTGTAGCTCAGAGGTAGAATGCCCCTGGTTCAACCCCCAGTACCACACACACACACACACACACACACACACACACACACAAAAAAAAAAAAAACAAAAACAAACAAACAAACAAAAAAAAAACAAAGACACCGTGCTGCTTATAGGATGTTGGCATGGAAATCAGGAGACCCAAGCTTAGTTCAAGCTCTGCCACTAACTCTGTGACCTTGGGCAAACCCCGTCACTCATGAGTCACTTTCTTTGACTGACTGCACAGCAGGGTGGGTGGGCGCAGATGCTCAGCCTGAGGCGGAAGCCCATTGCCCTACGTAGCCCTGGGGCCTATGGCTGCAAAGAGCCTTGCAGACCCCAGCCTGCTTTGGACAGTCTAATTCTGAGCAAGGTTGAGTCTTGGCCTGGAGTGGCTCACGGTCCCCTTGAGGGTCGATTTGGGAGTGACAAGGTCTTTCTCTTTTCATTTCCATACGATTACCTCCGGTTCCATCCATTTTCCTTCAGATGACATAATTTCATTCTTCTTTATGACTGAATCATATCCTATTGTGTATATACACCATACTTTCCTTATCCATTGATCTGTTGATGGGCACAGAGGCTGATTCCATAACGTGGCTGTGGTGCATAGTGCTGCTGTAAACATGGGCATTCAGGTAGCTCTTTTGTATACTGTCTTCATTCCCTTTGGGTATATGTCCAGGAAAGGTAGAGCTAGATCATATGGTAATTCTATTTTTAGTTTTTTGAGGAACTTTTGTACTGTTTCTGTAGTGGCTGTACAATTTACATTTCCACCAACAGTGTATTAGGGTTTCTTTTACTCCACATCCTTACAGCATTAATTAATCAATTAATTAATTAATTTGGTACTAGGGATTGAACCCAGGGGCATTCTACCTCTGAGGTACACCCCCATACTAATTTTATTTTTTACTTTGAAACAGGGTCTCACTAGATTGTTGAGAGCCTCACTAAGTTGCTGAGGCTGACTTTTTTTTTTTGCTGTACAGGGGTTGAACCCAGGGGCGTTCTACCTCCGTGCTACACCCCCGGCCCTATTTTTTATCTTTTATTTTGAAACCGGGTCTCACGAAGTTGCGGAGGGCCTCACTAAGTAGCTGAGGCTGGCTGTGAACCCGGATCCTCCAGTCTCTGCCTCCCAAGTACTGGGATTACAAGCGTGCGCCACCACGCCCATCTCTGAGGCTGACTTTGAACCTGCGATACTCCTGCCTCAGTCTTCCAAGAACTGAAATTACAGGCCTACGCCACCACACCCAGCCTATCTATATATCTATCTATTTATTTAATAAAAGCCATTCTGATTGGGGTGATATGGAATCTCAATGAAGTTTTGATTTGCATTTCCCAGACAGCTAAAAATCTTGAACATTTTTTCATGTATTTATTGGCCATTTGTACTTCTTTTAAGAAGTGTCTGGCTGGGCGCAGTGGTGTACACCTGTAATCCCAGTACTTGGGAGGTTGAGACAGGAGGATCTCAGGTTCAAGGCCAGCCTCAGTAATTTAGAAAGACCCTCCACAACTTAGTAAAACCCTGTTTCAAAATAAAAATAAATAGGACTGGGGGTGTAGCTCAGAGGTAGAATGCCCCTGAGTTCAATTCCTAGTACCAAAAAAAAGTATGTTTAGATTCTATGCCCATTTATTTATTGGATTACTTGTTCTTTTGTTGTTAAGTTTTTGAGTTATGTATTCTGGATAGTAATTGTCTGTTAGATAATAGCTGGCTGTTAGATTTGGATCTAGAGTGTCCCCCAAAGTCTCATGTGTGCAAGGCTTGGTCCAAGGCAGCAGTGCTCAGAGGTGGGGCTTCGGGGAGGTGACTGGATCCTGAGAGCTCTGACCTCATCTGTGGAGTAATCCATGGATGGCTGAATGGACTGCTGGGAGGTGGTGGAAACTCAGGCATGTGGGGCATGGTTGGAGGAAGCATGTCATTGGGGGTGTGCCCTTGGGGACTGTATCTTGTCCCTGGCCTCTTCTTTTCTCTGCTTCCCAGCTACCTGAGCTGAGCAGCTCTCCTCTGCCACACCCTGTCTCCATGATGTTATGTTCTCACCTCAGTCCCAGAGCAATGGAACCAGCTGACCATGCACTGAAACCTCTGAAGCCACCAGACAAAATAAAGCTTTCTCCTTCAAGTTGTTTGTGTCAGTTATTTTGGTCACAGTGATGAAAAGCTGACTAACACACTGGCAAAGATTTTCTCCCATTTTGTAGTCTGTCTCTTCACTCTGCTCATTGTTTCCTTTTCTGTGCAGAAGCTTTTTAACTTGGTGCAGTTCCATTTACCAATTTTGTTTTTATTTCCTGAGCTATTGGAAATAGCTATTCAGGAAATAATTGACTGTGCAAATATCTTGAAGTGTTTCCCCTCTGTTTTCCAAGTTTTAGGTCTTAGATTAAGATCTCTGATCCATTTTGGGTTGACTTTTATACAGGGTGAGAGAGAGCTAATCTCAATCTTCTGCACGTGGCTCTCCTGTTCTCCCATCACCTTTTGTTAAAGAAGCTGTATTTTCTCCAACATATGCTTTTGGCACCTTTGTCAAGAATCAGTTGGCTGTAGATGTGTGGGTTTATTTCCAGGTCCTCCATTCTGTTCTGCCTGTCTGTGTGTCTGTTGTTATGCCAATACCATGCTGTTTTCTTTACTATGGCTCTAGTGTATTTTGAAATCAGGTATTGTGATGCCTTCAGCCTTGTGCTTTTGCTTAGAACTACCTTAGCTATTTGGGGTCTTTTGTGCTTCCATATGAATTAGGATTGTTTTTTCTAGTTCTGTGAAGAATGTCATTGGTATTTTGATGAGGATTGCATTGAATCTGGAGATCGCTTTCAGTAGTATAGACATTTAAACAATATTTATTCTCCTAATCTATGAACATGGGAGGTTTTTCCATCTTCTATTGTTTTCAGTTTCTTTCTTCAGTGTCTCATAATTTCCATTGTAGAGGTCTTTCACCTCCTTGGTTAGGTTTATTCCTAGGTATTTTATTTTATTTTTTTGAGTCTATTGTGAATGGAATTGTTTTCCTGATTTCTTTCTCAGCAAGTTTGTTATTAGTGTATAGAAAAGCTACTGTTTTTTTTGTATGTTAATTTTTTATCCTGCTACTTTCCTGAATTTGCATATCAGTTTTAAGAGTCTTTCTGGGTATGGAGTCGCATGACTATAATCCCAGTCCTTGGGAGGCTGAGACAGGACGATCGTAGGTTTTCAGGTCAGTGTGCAGTAACTTAGCAAGAGCCTGTTTCAAAATAAAAAATAAAATAGGGCTGAGGGTGTAGCTCTCTACTCCCTGGGTCTAATCCCCAGTATCACACACAAACACACACACAAAAAGAATATTATTAAGAGTTTTTTGGTGAAATCTTTAGGGTTTCCTGGGAATAGCATCATATCATCTATAAACAGGAAACATTTGACCTTCTCCTTTCCTATTTGTATCCCTTTTATTTCTATATTTTGTCTGGTTGCTCTGGTTACAATTTCATATATTATATTGAATAAGAGTAAGGAGCATGGACACCTTTGTCTCATTTCTGATTTTAGAGGAAGTGCTTTCAGTTTTTCCCCATCAGGATGATGTTGGCTATGGGTTTGTGGTAGATAGCCTTTATTATGTTGAAAGTGATCCTTCTATATCTAGTTTATTCACAGCTTTTATCATGAAACGATGTTGACTTTTATCAAAGGCTTTTTCTGTATCTGTTGAGATGATCATGTGATTTTCATCCTTGATTCTGTTTAAGTAGTGTGTTGAGTTTATAATTTATTTGTACATGTTGAACCATCATTGCATCCCTGGAATAAAACCAGTTGATCATGGAGTATGATCTTTTTAATGTGTTGTTGAATTTGATTTGCAAGTATTTACTTATTTTTTGGTACTGAGCCCAGAGACATTCTACATCCGAGCTCTACCCCCAGCCCATTTTATTTTTTATTTTGAAACAGGGTCTTGCTAAGTTGCTGAGAGTCTCATAGAGTTGTTGAGGCTGGCTTTGAACCTGCAGTTCTCTGGCCTCAGCCACCCAAGTACTGGGATTATAGGCATGTACCACTGGGCCCGGCTTCTAAGACTATTCTCTTCTTTCTTTCTTTCTTTTTTTTTTTTTTTTTGGTACTGGGAATTGAATCCAGGGGCATTCTACCTCTGAGCTATGCTCATCCTTATTTTTAATTTTTGTTTTGAAACAGGGTCTCAGTAGGTTGCTGAGAGTCTTGCTACATTGCTGAAGTGTCCTTGAGCTTGTTCTCCTGTCTCAGCCCTGCAAGTACTGGGATTATAGGTATGCACCACCATGCCCAGCTAAGACATTTCTTAAAGCCATTTCCTGGAATGATAGGTCATTTCACTGTTAATCCTCAGGTACATTTACTAAATTCCCTTGATTTGCCTTCTTTCTTTGCTTTGAAATAACTCCAGGAAATGATGGCTTCAAAGGCATTTCTTTGAGGCTAATGGCAATAGTTTTAGAGGTCACAAGGACCTACAGGCTGATTCTCAGGTTCATGGGGGAGTGGGTTTTCCAAATTATACATTGGAAACTCCACAGCTGTGATTTCTAATCATGGCTGATACTTTGGTATTTTACTGTCACTGTGTCTTCATTGATTCATCTCTGACAATGGAGAAATTAGAAAGCCAGGAAATGTGTGCCAGCTGGGCATGGTGGCACACACCTGTAATCCTAGTACATGCGAGGCTGAGACGGAGGGATCGCAGGTTCGAGGCCAGCCTCAACAACTTAGCAAGACCCTCAACCACTTAGTGAGACCCTGTTTCAAAATAAACAATGTAAAGGGCTGGGAGTGTAGCTCAGAGGTAGAATGCATGTGGATTCAATCCCTAGTACCAAAAACAGAAAAAAGGAAAGCTGTGCCAAAATAGTATATATTGCCAGACCCAGTGCTGTGAGCATCGTGCTGTTTCAGTACTATATTTACTTAGTGTTTTTAGTGTACAGACATTATTTCATTTGGAACTCGTAACAGTCCTGTGAAGTAGACTAATAGATATATTTTTTATGTGTGTATTGTATAAGTTTGTAACTTACATATCACAAAAAGAATTTTGAAATACCATAAAAGAAGCCAGAGCCAATGAGATGAAAGCAGTAAAGGCAGAAAAAATATAATAGGCAACACCTGGAGAGAGTATTCTGTGCACCAGGACGTTTCCAAGCACTCTTCAGTATATTAACGCATCCTTGAAATTGTCTCATGAGGTAAGTACCACAGGTTGAGGAAATGTTCCAAAATCTGAAACTTTGAGTGCCGACACGATGCCACGAGTGGGAAGTTCCACGCCTGACCTCACGTGACAGGCTGCGGTCAGAATGCAGGCACACTAAAAACATCACGTGAGACGACCTTCGGGCGATGTGTACCCTTCTTAAAATGAACAACGTGTGTCTTTCAGAACCTAGCAGTTGGGGCAGGAGCTGTTGGATCTTTGCAGCTGACCTACATCTCAAAGGTAATGTTGGCCTGAAGCTCTGGGAATGCATGTCCTCGAAGTAGGTTTAATATCTAAGTAGGAGAAAGTGTCACATCCTTGGGGTGTTGCATTTGGGGACATTCCATGGGCCTTACAATGCTCCCCTTTGCCCATGTATTGCCTGTGGAAGATTTGCTGCTGGCTGGATGGGTGTAGTGGTAGCAAGTTCCTGGAAGGTAGGCCCATGACCTCTTTCTCCTTGGGCACATCAGTCCCTGTGCTAGTCAGCTTTCCTTCACTATAATAATAAATGCCTGAGACAATCAGCTTTTAAAGAGAAAAAGCATATTTTGGCTCACAGTTTCAGAGGTTCCAGTCCATGGACGATTAGCCCTGTCGCTTCGGGGCCTGCCAGGCAGCACATCATGGTAGAAGTGTGTGGCAGAGCAAAACCTCATGGCCAGGAAGTGAAAAAGAGAAAGGGACTGGGGTCACACAGTCCCCCTGGAAGGCACACTCCCCATCACTTCAAGACCTCCTGCTAGGCCCCACCTCCTCAGGGTTCCACCACCGCCCAGTAGCTCCAGCTGCAGACAAGCCTTTTACATGTGGGATTTTGGGGGACATTCCAGACCCAAGCTATAGCAGTTGTAATGCTTTCCCCACCTGCAAAGGGGGTGCAGGTGGTAGTGGAGCTGGGGGTAGCAGAGGAATGTACCATTTTTTGTAACTAGGACAAAGAGGGACACAAAAACAACAACCCCAAATCCAGTAACTGTAAAGAACTCTCTCAAAGAGTATGGGAAATAGCAGCAGCTAAGAAAGAAGCTGGGCATGGTGGTGCACACCTGGAATCACAGTACTTGTGAGGCTGAGACAGGAGGATTGCAGGTTCAAGGCCAGCATCAGCAATTTAGCAAGACCCTCAGCAACTTAGCGAAACCCTGTTTCACAGTAGAAAATAAAACAGGCCTGGGGGGTGTAGCTCAGAGGTAGAACGCTCCTGGATTCAACCCCCAGCACCCCCCCCCCCACACACACACACAAAGAATTGGGGCCTGGCTGGAATTTTATCAAACACAGAGACAGAATGCCTGTGGAGAGAAAGAAGGCCAAGAATACCCCAGAAAGTCCTCAGATGTGTCAGGAGCACATGCAGCAGCCGATGACTGCTGGAGAGCCTGGCAGGCAGCTGACAGGCTGTCCCCTAGTCTGGTTTGCATGGAGGAGCCAGGCAGCCCCTCCTCTGTGCTAAGGGTGGCTGTGGGGGCTGGTTAGCGAGGCCCACACAGAACTGCTGAATTCAGCCGTTTTTAGCAGCCTCTTCTGGGAGCAGGCACCTCTGCTGACCCAGGATGCAGCAATGATAAAAAGGTTGGGGGATTTAGAGCCTCCCCAGAAAGAGGAACAGTGAGGAGAACCAGGTGGCACCCAGCCAGCTCCCAACCTCGGAAAGGCCTGCTTGCCCCCACACACCCCTCACAGGGTCTCCTGGGTGCTACTGCTCCCCTGCACGTCTCCTCCCACCCTCAGGGCCTTGAGAGCTGGGGGGTGGGGTGGGGAGGCACTGAGCCGAGAGGCCACCAGCTCCATCTCGTAACATGCTTTGGGAGCCTTGTGTCCAGCCTTCATGTCCACTGCTCGGGAATGGCATCTGGAGGTGCTGACCTGGGGGGCGGGCATCTTTAGCTGTGGAGAAGCAGAGCCTGGCAGATAGAGCCCAGCGCAAAGGCAGAAGGTGCTGGGCAGCCGCTGAGCCCATTAGAGAGAGCAGTAGTGGCCTCAGGGGAAAGGGGAAGGGCCTTTGAAAGTACAGTTTGCTTGCACAGCTGTGGGCAATTTGTGCAAACCCCGGAAAGTCTGGCTGCTTCCCCAGGCCAGATCAGCCCAGGCCTGGGCCTGCCTCCCCTCCCTATCTCGTGTCCTCATCTTGCTGTGAGTGCATTAGGTCATTTCTCCAGAAAGAAACAGGGGGGTTGGGGGCCTCTAACCTTGTAAAAAAAATGAAAACTGAAATCCTCTCCTGTTTGAGAGTTTGGAAAGACGTTTTTGGTGAGGGAAGAGTGAATATACTCTCCTGCTGAATCGTGGTTTGTTAAGTGCAGCTCAGGTTCAGCTGAGGGCTTTTGTGTTCTCTGCTTTGGAGGCTGCCTCATTTCAAAATTATGACCTGAGTTTTAGCCCTTGCTGAGACAGGCAGGCCTGCTGGGGCCTTTTGCAAAACCCACAGCTACCACTGGGTTGGGTTCCAGAGAGCTGAGAGCCTTTAACCCCCTGCCTGTCCCAATGCCAGAAAGCAGGGGTTTTCCCAGAAAAGCCTTTCACCACCGTGCTAGTGTCTGATTCACATTCCAGCTGCTTGTTAACCCTTGAATATCCCCTCCCAGGTTAACATTTGCCTGCAGTGTCAGGCAGCCTGCCGGCCTCTCCATTCAGGGTGTGCTTCTGGGATGTCTCCTGAGAGCTGCTATTGGGAAGATGGGGACTGGCTTAGAGGGGCAAACCCAAGATAAAAGGGCCTGATCTGCTGTCATCCTGGGCACCCTGCCAGCAGAATCAGTGCTTGGACAAACTTGAGAGTGACTGGAACTGGCCTTCGGCACCACCTACCCTCCCTCTCTGCCTCATGGCCCTTCTCTCCTATCCAGCCATCTTGGCACAGCCAGTTCTGCTGCCTGCCCCAGTCTGGTCCCATTTGGTCAGGTATTGGTCTCCTTTGCCTATTAGGAAGAGCTTCCTAATAGGCAATAACTATTAACTTCCTAATAGGTTATTAACTGTTTTTTTGGGGGGAGGGGAGGAGTCATGGATCCTTCTGAGAGTCCCATGAAATGTGTGGGCTCTTTTTTTGAGATAAATGTACATGTGTGGCCGGGTGCAGTGATGCCCACCTGTAATCTCAGTACTTCTGAGGCCAAGGCAGGAGAATCGCAGGTTTCGATACAGGGTGTCCCCTCTTGTTGGGTTCTTGTCCAGTGGATTTTGACAAATAAAGCCAAAGGACTAATGAAGGGTATAGAAATATGAAAGTTTATTTATTTATTTATTTATTTATTTATTTATTTTTGCAGTACCAGGAACTGAACCCAGAGGCATTCTATCTCTGAGCTACACCCCCAGCCCTATTTTTTATTCTTTCTTTTGAAACAGGGTCTCACTAAGTTGCAGAGGGCCTCGCTAAGTAGCTGAGGCTGGGTGTGAACCTGCGATCCTCTTGTCTCAGCCTCCCAAGTACTGGGATTACAAGCCTGTGCCACCACGCCTGACAAAAGTTTAAGTTAAGGAAAAATAGAGGATAAAAACAACTTCCCACACACAGTGGGGAGGGGTCCCAGAAAGAGAATAACTGCTGAAGTTCTTGGGAGGTGAGCTTTTATACCTTCTTGTACCCCCCTATCTGCTCTTTTGTGATTGGTCAGGATTGGGTCTTAGGGGCCCAGTTTCAATCTTTAATTTGAATTGTTATCTCCTGGGCTACTTGTCTGCACCTCCCCCATCCTTGTTTACACAGGCTCAGGACGTAGCTCACAGAAAGGGCTGAAGTGTCTTGATTTCCATAGTCCTTGCCTGGTCGTTGTTACTGTTATATCTTTGTATGTGTGTGTTTGGGGGGTACTGGGGATTGAACCCTGGGGCATTCTACCTCTAAACTATACCCCCAGCCCTATTTTTTATTTATTTTGAAACAGGGTCTTACAAAATTGCAGAGGGCCTTACTAAGTTGCTGAGGCTGGCCACGAACCTGCGATCTTCTTATCTCAGCCTCTCAAGTACTGTTACAGGCATGTGCCAACATGCCTGGCTACCTTTATATCTTATTAACCTTCCCTATTTTTATTCTTTATACAGATGGCCTCTTTTAACACTTCCTGTTCCCAGGTCTTCTGCCCTACTTTAGTTTGAGGCCAGCCTCAGCAACTTAGTGAGACCCTCAGCAACTTAGCGAGACCCTCAGCAACTTAGCAAGACCCTCAGCAACTTAGCGAGACCCTCAGCAACCTAGTGAGACCCTGTTTCAGAATAAAAAATAAAAAAGGGATGAGGTTGCAGCTCAGAGGTAGAATGCCCCTGGATTCAATCCCTAGTACCAAACAAAAACAAAAATAAAAAACCCAAGTATATATGAGTACCAATCCTGACTTTGCCTGAGGCTGATGTAGGGACCCCCCAACTTAGAACCCCTCCAGTCATTCTGTATATGTGGCTACTTATTCCCCTGCACTTGGTGCCACCCTGAGGGGCAAGGTCACTCCAGATCCTGGGCAGAGGACCCTGGGGCAGAGCTGTGTAGCACTCTAAGACCTTATTTGCTGTTGCTGCTTCTGCCAGAGGGGCCCCAGCTCCACTTCCGGCCAAGGGCAGACAGGGCGGGGCTGGCCTGCAGTGCCCCACTGCTCAGGGTTTGCTGCCTCTGTGGTCTGTGTCTGATCTGATAAGAGCAAGTTCCCGAGAGTGTGTTGCGCTGGGGAGCAGCTGGTCTGCTTCGCTCTCTGGGTGCCCCATGCCTGCTCCCCTCCTCATCTGGGCCTCTCCTCATTGCTGGAGGGCGCACAGAACCTGCTGGTCCCCCACGTGGCGCAGTGACTCAGCTGTTGCCACCTCGGTGTGTGGTGTGTTTGCCCTGGGACGCTGTCACTCGAGCAGGACTGTCAGGTGTCTGAGCCACAGGGCTTTCACGCAGGTCCTGTCTTCCTTTCCCACATTGGAAGTGGGTTGTAGCAGCCTGGCATGATCACCAACGGGTGGTGTCGGGTATGGGGGTCACCCACCCTGGGCAGGATGTCAAGGAGAGGCCACAGCCAGATCCACCCTACATGAGACGCCCTCCTCGGCCTTTCTCGGGGCACAGCAACAGGCGGATAGAATTTCATTTTCCTCTTCTGCCCTTCTGTGACTGTAAGAAGGGGATTAGTGTTCTCGTTCTGGCTTTGTTCCTTGGGGAGCTGATCAGAGATCGTGAGGGTCTTCACCCTTGAACTAGAGTGGATCCTGTGAGTTCAGCAGTGAGCTGCCTGGCTGAACAGTCCTTCTGCAGTCAGCCATGAGGCGTGAGGCATACTGTAGATGCCTGTGCGTGCACTCACATGCACATCTGTCTGGAAATTTGGTTAAAAATAGAGAAACAGACAAGCAGCCGGGCACGGTGTTGCACACCTGTAATCTCAGTACTTACGAGGCTGAGACAGGAGAATCGGCAGGTTCATGGCCAGCCTCAGCTACTTAGCAGGAACCTCCATAACTTAGTGAGACCCTGTTTCAAAATAAAAAATAAAAAGGGCTGGGGGTGTAGCCCAGAGGTAGAATGCTCCTGGGTTCAGTTCCCAGTACAAAAAGAGAAGAAAAAGAAAAGAAAAAATAAATAAAAAGAGAGAAAAGAGAAAAGTAGATGAGCAAAGAGCCACTCTCTTCGGAAGCTTCAGTTCCCACAGTAAGCACAGGGTGGCAATCTCACAGTCTAGGCTGGCTGCAGAGTTGTTAAAGCAGACCATTTGTGATCCAAGCAGGGTGAAAGTGTCAGTCGAAGGCACTCCAGTCAGTGAGAAATATGAGTTTCTCAGAGAAAGGGCAATTTTCTGAATAAGCCAGAGAGGTCTCCAGAATGGCTTTTCAGTGCCATTCTTTTATATTTTATTTTAATTTAATTTAATTTAATTTTTTATTGTGGTACTGGGGATTGAACCCAGGGGCATTGTACATCTGAGCTACACTCTCAGCTCTTTTTATTTTTATTTTATTTTATTTTTTGTGGTACTAGGGATTGAACTCAGGGACATTCTACCTCTGAGTTTTTATTTTTATTTTTATTTGGTTATTTATTTTTTGTGGCACTGGGGATGGAACCCAGAGGCATTCTACCTCTGAGCTACACCCCCAGTTATACCCCCAATTTTATTCTTTTAATTTGAAACAGGGTCTCACTAAGTTGCAGAAAGCCTCACTAAGTAGCTGAGGCTGGCCAAAACCCTACAATCCTCCTGTCTCAGCCTCCCAAGTACTGGGATCACAAGCGTGTGCTACCACTCCTGGCTTGAGTTTTTATTTTGAAATAGGGTCTTGCTAAGTTGCTGAGGCTGGCCTTGAACCTGTGATCCTCCTGTCTCAGCCTCCCAAGTACTGGGATTACAGGTGTGTGCCACCACGCCCGGCTTTTTCATTGCCATTCTAAAGCCAGATGTGAAGGAAGAGGAGCTGTGCGATGTGGGGAGGTGGGGGGCAGTATGGCCACAGCAGCTCTGTGATGATCAGGGTTATGCAGGAGATCATGGGCAAAAGGATGCAAGAGAAAATAGGTGCTGAGTGACAGAAAATCAGTCATTGCAAGTCAGCATGTGACACAAACATGGTAAAGGTATCCACTGTGGTTCTGACTTTGAAACCAGGAAAAGAGAGCATAGGGTCAGGACTGTGAGTTTACAGGGTGCAGTGTCCTGCGTTACCCTGGTGAGTTGTGCCGACATGACTGAATCTGGGGAGCCTGGGTCTGAACTCAGGATATGTAAGCTTACTTTTGCTTAAGTCTTCATGTTTTCTGGAATTTTCTTAGGTCCTGTGGTTCACACCGCACATCATGATAAATACATCTATATATGCACCCACTTCCCTCATTAAATAGGATGGATTGGCCGGGTGTGGTGGCACATACCTGTAATCCCAGTACTTGGGAGGCTGAAACAGGAGGATTGCAGCTTTGAGGCTAGTCTCAGCAATTTAGTGATACTCTGTTTCAAAATAAAAAGTAAAAGGAGCAGGGATATAGCTTGTAGGTAGAATGCCCCTGGGTTTGAGGCCAGTCTCAGCAACTTAGTGATACTCTGTTTCAAAATAAAAAGTAAAAGGAGGGGGGGGATATAGCTTGTAGGTAGAATGCCCTTGTGTTCAATCCCTAGTATCACAGATACACACACAAAAAGAATGGATTGGACACACGTATGCATGTGTGTACACACCCCTTGTCTCTTGCCACGTAATGCTCTGTGCCATCTCAGGACTCCGCAGGCAAGAAGCCCATCACAGACAGCTCCTTAGCTTGCACCTCCAGAACCATGAGCTCAAATAAACCTCTTTTCTTTTTCTTTGTTTCTTTTTTCAGAACTGAGGATTGAACCTAGGGGCCTTCTACCTCTGAGCTACATCCCCTGCCCTTTTAAATTTTTTTATTTTGAAACAGTGTCTTGCTAAGTTGCTGAGGCTGGCCTGGAACTTGTGATCCTTCTGTCTCAGCCTCCCAGGTACTGGGATTACAGGTGTGCACCACCATGCCCAGCTTAAACCTCTTTTCTTTATGACTTACAAAATACATAAATATATGTATATGCTCATGTATATCAAGTATTTGAAAGGATGCATTTTACTTTGGGATGATTTGACTGTGAGAAGCACATCTGATTTATGAGTGGCTCCAATTTCTGGGTGGTCATCTTGCACATGCACAAAGATTCTTGTGAACAAAGACAGTCTTGGCTACAATTATTTTCAGATATCATGAAAATTGTTTTAAATGCTTAGTTGAAAATTTAATGAAGTTGACCTAAGGGGAAATCTTGTATGTATTTAGTTAAAAGTTATCGAGGAGGTTGATATGTTATGCAGACATCTAATTGATTATTCGTTAACATTGAGTGCACGCTCTGCATTTTGTATGTTGGAAGCCAAGTTCTTTCAGGTCCCGTGCACTTCTCATGGGCTCTCAGCATTTTGCCCGTAGTTCCAGGTGTGCTGCTGCCGTGTGACTGTGTGAAGTGCGCTTTCTAAGGAAATGAGATATCAGAAGCCATACTCCCTCCTTGAATGAGCAGATTCTGTGCGACAGCATAGTTAGGTGCCTTACCTGCACTGTCATATTCAGTGCTCATGTTAACCCTACAAGAACATAATATCTTGTCCCTTATTTGATAGAACATGAAATGGAGGTCACACAGCTAGGACCCTCACTGGTGATTTGAGACTCTAACTTTAAAGTCCAGGCTGTACTGCCTGTCCTTTTGATCTTTTATAGGGTGCTGCCTCAGTTCCAATCTGAGTATTTGAGGCCATATGAATTTGGTTAAGGAATCTGGGCAGGTCAAGAAAACTCTAGGGTCAAGAGCAAGAACCTAAGAGATTGGTGAGTCAGTTATTATTGGACCCTGGCAAGTGTGAACCGTGAAGAGGGTTTAGTTTCCTTAGCTCCTGCTTCCGATACTCTGCCTGTGAAAGCAGGAACGACTCCTGGAGCCCTGAGGTGAGGAGAAGCAGACAGCTGGACTTGGCTGGAAGAGGACTGAGGGAATAGTATTGGGGGTAATGACCACATGTGGGCAGGTCCCATGGGAAGGTGGCCTTCTTAGACATCCCAGGTTGAATGGTGGAGGCCTGCTCCATTTAGGTTCAAACAATATCAAGGCTAGTCACCTAGCCAGGTGCAGTGATGCACGCCTGTAATATCAGTATTCGAGAGGTTGAGACAAGAGGATCGCAGGTTCAAGGCCAGCCTCAGCAACTTAGCGAGACCCTGTTTCAAAATAAAAAGTTCTGGGGATGTAGCTCAGAGGTAAAATGCCCCTGGGTTCAATCCCAAGTACTATAAAAAAGGGTAGTCACCTTTTTTATGGTCATGTGATGGAATTTGAGTTGTTTGAACTTGAGTCCTGTGGGCACAGATACTCAGGAATGTGCATGCAAGGGGTAGGGCTGCAGAAGCAAGGTGAAATAGAGCAACAAGAGGTATAGAGAGACTTCCCCTTTCTCACACCCACCCCTGAAATGCCTAGGTGGGGCCCCTGGTTCTGCCGGCCCCTCTGAGTGCATGGGAAGTGCTCACTCTCATGGTTGGGGTAGTTATCAAGGCAGCTGGTCAGTATGCTCACATCTAGCACAAGGCCCCGCCTCCTGTTTCCCAGCGCTCCGTGTAGCACCTGTGCGTGGGGAGCAGTTGGGGAGCAGGACCGCCTTCACTGTGGAGGCCATTTAGGGAGGGCATTGGTGGTCAGAAGAGGAGATTTCTGCTGGCGTGAGTGGGACCAGGCTAGGTCTTGGGGGCCAAAGAGAATCTTGTCAGGTCAGTGACTTTTAAAAATGTTTTTGTTGCTGGGTTACAGTGGCACACACCTGTAATCCCAGTTCTTGGAAGGCTGAGACAGGAGGATCCAAGGACAGATTCAGTAACTGAGCAAAACCCTCAGCAACTTAGCAAAACCGTGTTGGAAAATAAAAATTTAAGAGGCCATGGTGTATAGCTCAGAGATAGAATGTCCCTGGGTTCAATCCCCAGTACTGCTCAAAAAATATTTTTGCAAAGAGAAAATTTAACACAGACATCAAGATAGTGGTTATGTGTGTGAGGGGCACAAGGGGCGTTTCTAAGAAACAAGACTGATAATGCCTATTTCTTAATGAAGGGAAGGAGTGCAGGATTCTCAATTATGATTCCTTAAAATGTACACCTATGTTTGATATAGTCTTTATGTAAGAAAAGTTTCACAATAAAAATTTTCACTGCTGTTAAACACAAATTCATATTTCTTTTATTTTTTATTTGATGTAGGTGAGCATAGCTACCCCAAAGCAGAAGCCAAAAACTCCATTTTGCTTTGGTAAGTACTGAGCCAGGGAATATTTTTTTTAACTTTTGTATAATAGCTTCCTCTTTTGCATGGAGACAGTTTTGTGATCACATGTGAGCTATACCTGTGTGCAAATCTCATGATGTTCCTGGGTGTCCAGTGATATTGCTTTCCCTGGTCTTGCTGCAAAGATTGTCAGTAACATAAGGATGGACATGCAGGGACCAGTAACATTTCAATTTTCTTGATGCTACAGGGTAGGTGCAAAATATCTAGTAGAAGTTTCTGGAACCCTCATTTTAGAGCTGAGTAATGATGTGCTCAGGAAGCATGGAGAGACTGTAAGAGTAGTGAGGAGGCAGAATCAGAAAGGGGGTGATGGGAAGGAGTATTCTATTGCAGGTCTCAGTGTCACCAAATGAGTGGCAGTGTCTGGGTGTGACTAGGAAGCAGAGCTATTCAGTGTCAGCTAATTCAGTGAATCAGTCATTGACTTGCTGTTTAGCCCCTACTGTGTTCTCAGAACCATCCTCAGTGCTCTGAGCAAATGCCGACAAATCATTCATGTGTAGATCTAGGGTGGTTCTGAATGGAACCTTCAGGAAGGTAGACATGTGCCTTGCTTTGACACTGCAGTGTCCTGGGCACTTAGAATGGTTACTGGTGCCGAGTGGGTGTGCAATAAATATTTGTTGAATGAACGAATTAACTAATGAATTCTACAACCACTGCATGATGGCTTGTTTCTTCCTGTAGTACAGGCTTTTGCCCGGAGAATTAAATAGTCCCTTGAGGTGTCCTCTCTCTCAGCTTCAGACTAGTCCAAGCTTCTTTGGTGCTCTTATTCTTCCGTTTCTTTCCAGTATCACTGCTAAGCTCAAAAATTACTCTCGGGCTGGGCATGGTGGTGCACACCTGTAATCCCAGTATTTGGGAGGCTCAAACAGGAGGATTACAGGTTTGAAGCCAACTTCAGTAATTTAGCGAGACTCTCAGCAACCTTAGTGAGACTCTCAGCAGCTCACTGAGACTGTTTCAAAATAAAAGATAAAAAGAGCTGGAGGTGTTTCTAGGAGGTAGAACATCCCTGGGTTCAATCCCCAGTACCAAGAAAAGAATGAAAAAAAAAGACTCCAATTTTGTGGTCAGCAGATCTACAAAATATATAATAATAATGAACCCAGAAGTAAATTGTTGACCTAAAGCCATGCTCAGAGGAAAGAAGAGGCTGAAAATGAGGCCATGGTCATGGATTTGGTCTCAGACAAGCTTTGTTCCATTTCCAGCCACAGACAAGACTCCCACTTCAGGCCAGCGGTGCCAGTGGAAACAGAGCCCTGGGTCCAAAAGTCTCTATGTATCACCAGGACTGTGAAACTTAGCACTGCTGTGGAGGGTTCACGCGGTGTCTTGTGGATGGCAGACCAGCAGCCTCATCACCATGAAACAGCACATTGAGGCCGCTGCTGATGCCTGGTGGTGTTCTTGTGGCCAAGGGGATAATCCTTCCTTTTATTTTATTTTATTTTTTTATTTTTATTTTATTTATTTTATTTTATTTTATTTTTTGCGGTACCGGGGATTGAACACAGGGGCATTCTACCTCCGCGCTATACCCCTGGCCCTATTTTTTTTTTATATTTTATTTTGAAAGCGGGTCTCACGAAGTTGCGGAGGGCCTCACTAGGGAGAGAGAGAGAGAGAGAGAGAGAGAGAGCGCGAGCATGCGCACGCGCGCACGCTGAGGCTGGCCGCAAACCCCGATCCTCTGGTCTCCGCCTCCCAAAGTACTGGGATTACAAGCGTGTGCCACCATGCCCGGCTAATCCTTCCTTTTAAAGACAGGAGAGGCAGTGAACAACCGAGCCTACTGCTTCCTGAACATCCATGCACGTGACTTGACGTGGGCTTCAACCCCTTACCACGTCACACACCTTAGCTTTGTGGAGTCTTGCTGAGTTCCATGTATTCTGACCTGGGAATCTCTCTTTCCCTGTGATTTTATAGTTATCAATGCTCTGTCCCAGAGGTATTTCCTTCAAGCCAATGACCAGAAAGATCTGAAGGACTGGGTTGAAGCCCTGAACCAAGCCAGCAAGATCACCGTACGTATGGTTTATTCTCCTTTCTGGTAGTAAAAGTGCCCCTTCCTGGCTGTGGCCTCTTTGGGGTGGGGAAGACTCAGGTGGCAGCAGGGACTTTCCCAGGAGCTCACTCCAGACCCAGTTCTCCCAATCTCTTCTCGTTCCTTGGCTGACCAACCACAAGTTGACCCAAGAGTTTAAGCTGGAATCAAGTCCAACAGGAAGTTTATGGAGTACCCCTTGTGCTTCCTGGGAGGGCTCCTGGTTCATGTTCTGGATAATTCTGGGATACTGATTTAGAATGTGATAGGATTGGAAAATGGATTGCCTACTAGAAATGGTTTAAAGTATACAGGAGGATATGCATAGGTTCTATGCAAACACTACACCATTTTATATAAGGGATTTAAGCATCTGCAGATTTTGGCATCCTAGGGGATCCTGGACCAAATCCCCCATGGATACCAAGGGGCAACTGTGCATCTATCTCTTCCTTTTTCTGTGGAACAGAGGAAGAAGAGGGGCACTCTATTTCCTCCTAATCTTATGTGTATTTTTGTACTGGCCATATTTTCTTTTCTTTTTTTTTTTTTTTTGGTACTGGGGATTGAATCCAGGGGCATTCTACCTCCAAGCTACACCCCAGTCTCCCCCCCTTTTTTGGAAACAGGGTCTCACTAGGTTTCTCAGAGTCTCGCTAGGTTGCTGAGATTGTGCTTGAACCTGTGATTCTCCTGTCTCAGCCTCCCAAGTACTGGGATTAAAGGTGTGCACAATCATGCCCAGCTGTAGTGGCCATGTTTTCTATATTTTATTATTTTTTTTGCAGTACTGGGGATTGAACCCAGGGGCGTTCTACCTCTGAGCTACACCCCCAGCCCTATTTTTTATGCTTTATTTTGAAACAGGGTCTCACTAAGTTGCTGAGGGCCTCACTGAGTAGCTGAGGCTGGCTGTGAACCTGCAATCCTCCTGTCTCAGCCTCCCAAGTACTGTGATAACAAGTGTGCGCCACCACACCTGGCTTATTTTTTATTTTGAAACAGAGTCTCACTAAGTTGCTGAGACTGGCCTGTATGCTACCATCTTTCTGTCTCAGCCTCCCAAGTACTGGGATTAAAGGCATGCACCACTACACCCCGCTGAGAACCCTATTCTTTGAATAGGATTCATTCAAGATTGAATGAATCTGAGAACAGATTCTTCCTGGCTCCATGACCTTGGCCAAGTACTTTAATCTCCAGGCATTTCCATTTCCTCACTTACAAATAGGGATAATAACACTTGCCCTTCTTAAGGTTTTTATGAGACCAAAATGAAGCCATGGATGTAAAAGTGGTATGTAATCTAACATGCTTTACAACTGCTGCTTATTTGTAATTTTTTTTTTTATAAATGATAAGCTCCTAGGTCTTAGAAGTCAGGGGCTCCAAGTTACATTCCCAACTCTATCAGTTACTAACCTCTTGACCTCAGGCACCACTCCAAGCTCCATGCCCCTCATTTTTAAAAATGATGGTAAAACAACCTGTCTCACGAGCGTTCTGTATGGGGTGAATGATACAGCATGTGTGGGAGTCTTGCTCACTGTATTATTCATCTTTGTATCCCCCAAAGTGCCTGGTGCCTTACTTTGCACATATGGTGTCTTAAAATGAAAATGTGTCTCATCCTGTGATATCACAGCCCTCCCTCTGCCCAGCTTCATAAGGAAGGACAGATGCTGTAGAAAGAGGAGGAGAAGCCGGGCGTGGTGGCGCACGCTTGTAATCCCAGTACTCGGGAGGCTGAGACAGCAGGATCGCAGGTTCAAAGCCAGCCTCAGCAACTTGTGAGGCCCTCCACAATTTAGTGAGACCCTGTTTCCAAATAAAGAATAAAAAATAGGGCTGGGGGTTTAGCCCAGAGGTAGAATGCCCCTGGGTTCAATCCCTGGTACCGCAAAAAAAAAAAAAAATAGGGCTGGGGGTGTAGCTCGGAGGTAGAATGCCCCTGGGTTTAATCCCCAGCACCAAAAAAAAAGAAAGAGGAGGAGAAAGGAGCAGATCCTTCTAGAATACAAAAGACGAGGAGGAAGAGCTTTAGAATGGCATTGAAAAAGCCAGGCGCAATGGCACATGCCTGTAATCCCAGTACTTAGGAGGCTGAGATAGGAGGATTGCAGGTTTGTGGCCAGCCTTAGCAACTTAGCGAGACCCTCAGCAACTTAGTGAGACTCTGTTTCGCTAGGTTGCTGAGAGTCTTGCTATGTTGGTGAGGCTGGCCTCAAACCTGGATCCTTCTATCTCAGCCTCCCAAGTACTTGGATTACATTACACCATGCCCTGCCGTCATCTTAATTTGACTAAGTACATCCTCAAAATTCTTATTTTCAGCTGGGCATGGTGGCACATGCCTGTAATCCCAGTACTTGGGAGGCTGAGACAGGAGGATCGGCGAGTTCAAGAACAACCTTAGCAACTTAACGCAACCCTGTTTCAAAGCAAAAAAAAAAAAAAAATAGGGCTGTGGGTATAACTTGGAGGTAGAATTCCCTTGAGTTCAGTCCCCAGTAACACACACACACACACACACACACACACACACACACACACACACTACTTTCAAGTTGGGTGCACTGGTGCACACCTGTAATCCCACTGGCATACACTATAATCTGTGTACGTGAGAGGGTGGGAGGCTGAGACAAGAGGAGTTCTGGTTCCAGGCCAGCACACAGTAATTTAGAGAGACCTTGTTTCAAAATAAAAAATAAGCTGGGCCTGGTGGCACACGCTTGTAATCCCAGTACTTGGGAGGCTGAGACAGGAGGATCCCGGTTCGCGGCCAGCCTCAGCTACTTAGTGAGGCCCTCTGCAACTTAGTGAGACCCTATTTCAAAATAAAGAAAAAAACAGCTTGGAGGTAGAATGCCCCTGGGTTCAATCCCCCATACTGCCAATAAAAAAAAAAAAAAGCTGGGCTTAGTGGTACATGCCTGTAATCACAGTACTTGGGAGGCTGAGACAGGAGGATAGCATGTTTGAGGCCAGCCTCAGCAATTTAGTGAGACCCTCTTTTATACCATGTATTTAGTGCACCTGCGTTTTGATTACAGCCCCTCCCCTGAAGTCAGGTGTGGGATTTTCAGAGAAGGGATGGATGTTCAACCTTGTTCAGCCTTTTTTTTTTTTTTTTTTTTTTGGTGGTGCTGGGATGGAACCCAGGGTCTTGCACATGCTAGGCAAGCGCTCTACCACTGATCCATACACCCCAGCCGTCCTGCATGGATTTTTGCCTGTTCCACCTGGTTCCTTTTCACGCTCCAGGTTGCAGTTTCAACAGCTCCACCTCGGGAGGCCTCCCCGACTGCTCCACATCAGCCCTTCAGCAGCTCCCTGCTGCTGTCTGCAGCAGTTCCCACTTATTTTCTTCATGGCCCTCACCACCATTTGTAAATATTCTGATTGCTTCCTTTTCTTTGCTTTTGTTTTCTTTTTAGTGTCTCTCCTACTAGCCTGTAAGTGCCATGAGGACAGGGATTCATGTCTATTTTGTTTGATGTTTAATGTTTGGATTGGTTTCTAGCCAGGGTAGGGCTGGCTCATAGTATAGGTGTATAGGTGCTCAGTAATTTGTTGAATTTGGGGTGTGTGCGTGCGTGTGTGTGTGTGTGTGTGTGTGTGTGTGTTTTGCGGCTTGCTGGCTGAATTCTTCATATTCATATATGGATCAATGGAAGGTCTGGGGAGGAGGGGGAATCTTACTATATGATTTGGTGCATTAGCTTTTCTTTCTTTCTTTCTTTCTTTTTGTAGTACCGGGGATTGAACCCAGGCCTTGCGTTCTATCTCTAAGCTACACCCCCAGCCCGATTTTTTTTATTCTTTATTTTGAAACAGGGTCTCACTAAGTTGCAGAGGGCCTCACTAAGTAGCTGAGGCTGTCCGCGAACCCATATCCTCCTGTCTCAGCCTCCCAAGTACTGGGATTGCAAGCACCTGCCACCACTCCCGGCATGCATTAGCTTTTCTTACCACCCTATCATGCTTTGGACTTCCCACTTTTCCTAAGCCTCTATTCCCCATTGACTGTTACTGCCATTTTTTTTCTAGGTGCCCAAGGTTGGGAGCCTCCCCCTGGCTACTGAAGTTCTCAAAAGCCTAGCAGCTCCTCCAGCCCTAGAGAAGAAGCCACAGGTGGCCTACAAGACAGAGATCATCGGAGGGGTGGTGGTACACACGCCCATCAACCAGGTGCTGAGCTGGGTTTAGTGAAGGTGCAGAAGTGTCCATGTTGTGCCATCAGTATGTGCCAAGGACCGTACCAAGAGAAAGTAGATGGGAATGGGGAGCTAGTGTGGAAGGGTGACCAGAAAGGGTTTGTATTATGAGTAATGGCTGTGCAGAAGTTGAGGCCAGTGCATCTTGGAGCTGTGTGGGCAGGAGGGTTCTGCACAAGACCCAGGAAATGACCTGTGGGAAATGAGGCAGGGGCAGCCAGTGAGGCTGGACACAAGCCTACCATCTCAGGCTTATTCCTTCTTCTGGTTTGCATTCTCTGTCCTTCTCTTCACCTGGGTCTGCCCAACATCCTGAGTCTTATCCTGTGAAAGAGAAAGAGATCTGGGGCCAGTTGTGGTGGTGCACACCTGTAATCCCAGTACTTGGGAGGTTGAAACAGAAGGATCATAGATTCAAGGCCAGCCTCAGCCACTTAGCAAGACCTTTAGCAATTTAGTGAGACCCTGTTTCAAAATACAAGGGAGCTGAGCGTGGTGGTACGTGCCTGTAATCCCAGTACTTAGGAGGCTGAGACAGGAGGATTGCAGGTTCGAGGATAGTCTCATTAACTTAGCAAGTCTCTCAGCAACTTAGTGAGACCCTATTTCCAAAATGAAAAATAAAATAGTGCTGGGGGTGTAGCTCAGATGAAGAATGCCTGTGGGTTTGATCTCCAGCACCAAAATAAATAAATAAATAAATAAATAAATAAATAAATACACACACACATACCTACATACATAGAAATAAAAAGGGCTGGCAGTGTAGCTCAGAGGTAGAATACCCCTGGGTTCAATCCCCAGTCCACAAAGAAAAAGAGGAGGAGGAGGAGGAGATGGAAATGGAAATGAAGATCTGGTGTCAAAGAGGCTAGAGATCTTCCGGAGGGGAGGGGCGGGGCTGCAGGAGAGGCCGGAGGGAGGTGCTAATGTTGACTGCTTCCTTGTAGAATGGCGGCGGGGAAGGGCCGGAAGGGAGTGAGCTGGGGTCCCACGCCATCCTTCGAAGGTCTCAGAGTTACATCCCCACGTCGGGCTGCCGTGTTTCCTCCGGGCCCCCTCCCATCAAGAGTGGCTACTGTGTGAAACAAGGGAACGTGGTAAGTGTGGTGTGGGCGCAGCTTGGGCTTCTCGTCACTCCCTGGAGGATGTGGATGGAGCAGAGGGGAGAGTGGAGTGAAAGGGGAGCTACAGCCCTCCACTAGCCACCGCCCAGACCGGAAGAAGCATCCTGGCCTCCATGGGGTGGGGACCCTGGGAGTTTTGTACTAGAACACCCCTGGGGACACTCCCTGATGTCTGGCTTTTTTTTGCTGCAGCGGAAGAGCTGGAAACGTCGCTTTTTTGCGCTTGATGACTTTACTATCTCCTACTTCAAATGTGAGCAGGTTGGTAGTAGCTGTGGGGCTCTGCTGAGAGGTCATAGAAGCTAAGAGGTGGGTGACTACCCAGGAGAGTGTGGATGAGAGGAGACATGGGCACACACAGGCGGCAAAGGCACCTCTGGCTTATCTCCATCCATCCTGCGTGCACATCTTTATAAGGATGTTAAGTGGCCTTGGTGAGCCGCTGTGTGGTCAGAGCCACAGAACATCTTCTTAGATGTTTCTCTCTCTCTCTCTCTCTCTCTCTCTCTCTCTCTCTCTCTTTGTAGTGGTACTGGGCATTGAACCCAGGGGTATACCTCTGAATTATTTTTTTGTTTGAAATGGTGTCACTAAGTTACTGAGGATTTTGCTAAGTTGTTGAGGCTGGCCTTGAACCTGTGATCCTCTATCTGAGCCTCCCAAGTACTGGGCATGTGCCACCACACCCAGCTAGATGTTTTTTCTTTTTCTTAGTGATTAATTTGAGACCATGTTGCTTGCCAACCTAGGTTCAGCCAGCCACGTCTGAGACAAGGGCACTGGACAGCCAGTCTGGGTCATCGCAGTGTGCAGACAGCCCTGCTCATCTCTCTTTCCATTTTTTCACCAGGACCGAGAACCACTGCGCACTATATTTCTCAAGGATGTTCTCAAGACCCATGAGTGTCTGGTCAAGTCTGGGTAATTGTCTCTGCTTATTCTTTTTTGATAAAAACCTCAATTTTTCCTTTCAAATCTTCACTTACTACCCTTCTGAGGTCTCTATGCAAGAGTATCCTTGTGGGGCTAAGGCTGGGGGTGTAGTTCAATAGAACAGCATATACTTAACATGTACAAGGCCCTGGGTTCCATCCCCAGTACACACACAAAAAAAAAAAAAAGTAGAAGGAGGAGGAGGAGGAGAAGGAGAAAGAGAAGGAGAAGCAGTCTTTTTCCAAGAGCAAGGGGCATGACCCTGATGTCCCGTGGCTGACTCACTGTATCCAAGCTGACACAGGGATGATATCATACTGACAAACTTATCCTCTTCTAATTACCTTACTGTAGCTCCTAAGGAGATGAGCCTATAAAATAATTTCTGGTGGAGGAAAAGAAAGAATATATTAATAAAGAAGAGAGTGGCAGTTGGGCACATTAGCACATGCATATAATCCCATTACTTGGGAGGCTGAGATAAGAGGATCGCAGGTTTGAAGCCAGCCTCAACAACTTAGTGAGGCCCTCAGCAACTTAGTGAGACCCTGTTTCCAAATAAAAAAAAAAGGGTTGGGGGTGTAGCTCAGAAGTAGAATGCCTCTGGGTTCAATCTCCAGTAAAAAACAAAAACAAAAACAAAAAACAAGAAAACAAAACAGAAAAACCAAGAGTGGCACTCAGGTGCTTGTCAGATGTTGGAATGGATGCTTTGGCTGCAGGGTGTACCTTTAGGTCATGAACTTCAGCTCCTCTGGTCCAGTCACTGCTTATGCCAGTGGCTCTTGTCTGGACTTCTTAGGCCTCTTCTCTTCTTTTGACCTCGATGTTCTGTCAACACTAGTGTGATTCATAGCATTTCTGTGTTGCTATCATTCAGCAGGAAGAACATATTTGTTTTTTTGTTGTTTTTGTTTTGTTTTCTGAGTGCTAGGGATTGAACCCAGGGCCTCGTGCATACTAGGCAAGCACCCTAACACTGATCTGAGTACCCCCAACTCTGAGCGAGCATGTTTAATGTGTTCCTCTTTCAACTAGGAAATGGTTACCTTCCCACTGCCATGGTGCATAGGATTGGTTTGGGATTTGGTGAGGGAATATTCCATATGCAACCCCAAGTACAGACCCCCTAGAACTAAATTCTAAAGAACTCAAGGGTATCTGAGCATATAGAAATCCTCTGTTGGGCCATCAGTCTGCATAAATCACACAGTTAACTAACATCTGATTGTGTGGCCTTGTTTTCTTAGGTTCTTTTATTAGGTAGGAATTAGATCTTTTACTCCTTATGTTTCCCACAGCGACTGGATACACACAGCAGGCATTTAACACTAAATAATTTTGGCTGATTTGAGGTTTGTCCCTGAACATTGCTACTTCTTACCCTGTTCCCTGTGGAAGCCAGTATATCTCCTCCAAAACCCACACCTAGATTGAAGCAAATCTTAAAGTAGTCTACACTCACCTTCCTCCTCTCCTCTTGAGCTCCTGGTCCAGCACAGTGAGACAAAGAGCAGGAAGACAAAGAGAGTGAAGTGGATAAGGTTGCTGCTCGGGTGGAGGCAGGTTTGAGAAGTGCAGAGTTGTTCCTCTGAGGAAAGGCTCTTGGCAGTAGAGTATCTAAAAGCGTAGACTGGCTGGGCGTGGTGGAGTACGCCTCCAATCTCAGGACTTGGGAGGTTGAGACAGGAGAATCGTGGGTTTGAGTCCAGCCTCAACAATTAGTGAGGCACTCAGCAACTTAGTGAGACCCTGTTTCCAAATAAAAAACAAAAAGGGTTGGGGGGGTAGCTCAGAGGTAGAATGCCCCTGCCTGGGTTCAATCCCCAGTGCCCCCCCCCCCAAAAAAAAAACAGATTATAGAGTCAGGCCAGGGTTCACATCTCCGGCACCATGGACATATATGTCATCTAGATGCTCTGAGCCTGGGTCTCCTCATCCACAGGATGGGAAGGGTCTTAAAACGCCCCACTGGGTGGGTGTGAAGACTGGATGAAATCATGTGCAAAGCACTCATACACTGCTTCATGTGGCACTCCATACATCTTAGCCACTAAGAAAGAAGGAAGGAGAGAGGGAGGAGAGAGGGAAGGAGGGAAGAAAATAAAGCTGCAGGATGTGGGGTGGTGGTGGAGATAAAGGAGGCTTGGGAGGAAGAGGAGCTCTATTCTGTTGGGACTGGTGGCGGCAGGGTCTGGGATTCTCGAGGAGGTGAGGCTGGAGGGAACCCCAGAATGCTGTTGTTGGGTTTTTTTTTTTTGGTGGTGGTGGTAATGGGGATTGAATGCAGGGGCATTCTACCTTTGAGCCACACCACCAGCCCTATTTTACTTTTTATTTTGAAACAGGGTTTCACTAAGTTGCAAAGGGCCTCGCTAAGTTGTTGAGGCTGGCCTCGAACCTGTGATCTTCCCTGTCTCGGCCTCCCAAGTTCTGGGATTAAAGACATGCGCCACCATGCCCAGCTCCAGAGTGGTTTTTGAGGACTGGCCTGGATACCCCCACCTACTTTTTATTTTATTTTTTTTACTAGTTGCAGGAGCGGGTATGGTGTCTAGACTTAGGACCAGGCAAGCCCTCAGGGTGTATGCCAGAATGCCCGGTAACTTTCTCTTCTCTGTCTAGTGATCTCTTGATGAGGGACAACCTGTTTGAAATAATAACAAGCTCCAGGACCTTCTACGTACAGGTAAAGTACTCATCCTGAGCAGACTGGCCTCCGTTCCTGTTGTGTGTGAACAGACCTCGCCCTTTCCTTTGCCTTCTCTTTTCTTTTGCTTAAGTTTCTAGGTGGTAAATTTAGCACGATACTTAGTATGAGTCCATTTTATTCTAAACAGGACGTTTGCCCAAAGTTTCCAAACCATAAAATAATAAAAGCAGGTTGAGCCCCTGTACCGGAAAATGCAAGTTTCTAGAAGTTGCTCTCAGCTGCTGGCCTCTGACACAGCCGAGAAAGGAGAACTTGCAGGGCTTTCACTTCTGCTCCGGAGGGTATTTATAAGTCTGTCTGTGTGTGGACATGGCTGTGTGTGGACGACAGCAGTACAGCGGGCCCCATATGGACACCAGGTGCAGAGCCAAGCTGCACAGAGGCAGCCATTGCTAGGGCCATGAGGGTTCACTCGTCAGAAGCCTCCCACTCCACTGCAGCTCTGCTCTGAAGTCACAGGAGCTAGCAAGGCAGATTTCCAAGCAGGGCCCAGGTGCTCAGGACTGGTGCCTAGCCCAGCTTGCCCAGAGATCCACAGAGAGTATGTTGATCCTCAAGCACACTGGTGATGCAGGATTTCTAGCATTAAAACTCATACAAGCTGGGCGTGGTGGCGCACGCTTGTAATCCCAGTACTTGGGAGGCTGAGACTGGAGGATCACAACCTCAGCAGCCCAGCAAGACTCTCAGCAACCTGTTTCAAACCAAAATATAAAAAAAGGGCTGGGGTGGAGCTCGGAGGTAGAATACCCCTGGGTTCAATCCCCAGCCCCACAAACAAAACAAAACAAAGCGAAACAAAACAAACTAATACAAGCAGGGTGGGGTGGCACATACCCGTAATCCCAGTACTTGGGAGGCTGAGACAGGAGGATCACAGATTTCAAGGCCAGAATGTAATAATTTAGCGAGAACATGCTTCATAATAAAAATAAAAATGCCTCAGTGGTGGAATGCCCCTGGGTTCAATCCCCAATACCACAGATACACACAATAACCCCCCAGAAAGCCCTAGGACATTGTGCCAGCTTAAGTGCAGGCTTCCCAAGTGGAGATTTTGAGGGTTTACAGCTCTTTTTTTCTCTGCTGCCCACAAACACCCTTCCTTCCACAGAGGGTCGGGCCTCTCTCCCATTCCCGGAGATGGAACCCAGGGGCACTGAGCCACACCCCCAGTCCTATTTCATTTTTTATTTTGAAATAGGGTCTCACTAAGTTGCTGAAGCGGCCTTTGACCTGCCATTCTCCTGTCTCTGCCTCTCAAGTACTGGGATTGCAGGCTGTGCACACGCCCGGCTCCCTCCCCCATCTTTGGGAGAAGCTCCACATTCTTCTGCTTGACCCAGGCAGGCATGCTTGCCCACTGAGTCTTCTGTGGTTCTGCCCATTCAGACCAGCATGTCCCTGCCAGGAAGAGGTGACGAGGCGAGGCCTGGAAGCAAACTGGACTGTGGAGGGTCCCTGTGGCCTTAGCGCTACTCATTCCCTGGCACCGTTCCCACTCAGGACCGAGGCTGTGCTTGTAGATGCAGCAAAAGCATTCTAGTCCTTGTGTCCAACAGACGTTTGTAGAGTATCATCAGAGTGCTAGGCATTCTGTATCAGGTTGGAAACACCATGACCATCTTAAACCTGAGAGAGTTCTAGCCAAGTAAACAGGCAGTTTAAATCAAATAATGAGCTGGGCGTGGTGGTGCACACCTGTAATCCCAGTACTTGGGAGGTTGAGACAGGAGGATTGCAGGTTCAAGGCTGTCTTCAGCCTTGAGACCCTCTTTCTTTCTTTTTTTTTTTTTTTGTGGCACTGGGGATTGAACCCAGGGGCATTCTACCTCGGAGTTATACCCATTTTTATTTTGAAACAGGGTCTCGCTAGGTTAATGAGAGTCTCACTGCTTGCTGAGGCTGTCCTCGAAACTGCGATCCTCCTGTCTCAGCCTCCCAAGTACTGGAATTACAAGTCTGTGCCACCATGCCCAGCTTGAGACCTTATTTCAGTTCCAAGTACCAAAAAAAAAAAACACCCAATGACAAGCTGGGGTTGATGGCGCACAACTGTAACCCCAATACTTGGGAGGCTGAGACAGAAGGCTTGCAGGTTCCAGGCTAGCCTCAGCAACTTAGCTAGACCCTGTTTCAAAATAACAAGTAAAAAGGTTGGGGTGTAACTCAGATATTGAGCACCCCTGGGTTCAGTCCTCTGAACCTTAAAAAACAAAACAGTGCAATCAGCATTATTGCCATTAGAGAGTCACTGGGTGTGATGGACTCTTGAGAAGGGCCCCCCATCTTAGGGAGGCAGGGGAGGTGTCCTGAAGAAGGACATTGCATCTTTGCGGTGTCAGGGAGAGAGTGGTCCAAGTGAAGTGAGCCGCACGCATGAGCAGGAGCCTTCGAAGGGTGTGAAGAGCAGGAGGGAAGCTGGGCGGGGTGGGTACAGAGGGACCAGGTGGCCTGGTATGCCTGTTAGCTTGCATTTTATACTGAGTTAGTGCCACTAGAGATTAAATGCAGGGAGCTACCTGCTCAGGTTTGCCTTTAAAAAACAGCACTTGGAGGGCCAGGCGTGATGGCACACACTTGTAATCCCAGTACTTGGGAGGCTGAGACAGGAGGATCACAGGTTTGCGGCCAGCCTCAGCTACTTAGTGAGGCCCTCTGCAACTTAGTGAGACCCTGTTTCAAAATAAAGAATAAAAAATAGGGCTGGGGGTGTAGCTCGGAGGTAGAATGCCCCTGGGTTCAATCCCTGGTACCGCTAAAAAAAAAAAAAAAAAAATAGCACTTGGAGCCGGGCTCAGTGGGACAGGCCTATAATCCCAGTATCTGTGAGACAGACAGGGGGATCTCAGGTTCGAGGCCAGCCTTAGCAATTTAACGAGACTCTCAACAACCTAGCAAGACCCTGTTTCAAAACAAAACAAAAAAAGGTCTGGAGGTGTAGCTTGGAGATAGAATGCCCTTGGGTTCAACCCTCAGTACGTACACACACACACACACACACACACACACACACACACACATGCACACTCTAGCACTTGGACTTGGACAAGGTGTTTAAGGAGCCTCATTTTCCTCATCTGTGAAGTGGGGATGAACAGCTCCATCCCAGCCCTTTAGATGATAAGCTGTCTGTGAACGGCCTGGCCTTGCAGTGTAGAGGATGAAAAGGGCCAGTTAGGACTAGAGGGGCCAGTTGGGTTGTAATCATTCAGGTGAGGGATAAAGGAAGCCTGAACTTGGATAGATGGGGAAAGTAGGAATTCAAGAGATCTCATAGAGGTCGACTTCTCAGCACTTAGATCTGGTTGGATGAAGGGGAGAAACAAGGACAGTGCTTGGGTGTGTGGCCTGAGGTACCGTCACCTTCATGGGAGCATGGGAAGGGGGCTTCTGAGTTCACAGTGCCTGTGGGACATCCAAGGGGACACAGTAGTGGCTAGACAATGCTTGATACATTAGCGATAATAAATAAATATTTGCCAGGTGAATGATGGTGCTGGTTGAGAGTTTAGGAGAGAGCCCTGGACTAAAGATGGTGATTTGGGAAACATGAAACCCAACCAAAAATGTTCAGGAAACATTGTGTTATCTACGTGAGTGTATGCTCATTTCCCGGAAGATTCTCATCAGGTCTATCTTCCCTTCCTGCTGGTCCCCACATTTCTGGGATAAAAGGACACTAGTATCGCCCTGAATAAATGAATAAGTGGCCAAGTCTGTTTATAGCACCTAACTCAAAGAGAATGCAAAGTAAGAAGAAGCTGGACATGGTGGCACACACTTGTAATCAGCACTTGGGAGGCTGAGACAGGAGGATCGCAGGTTCGAGGACAGCCTCAGCAAGTAGTGAGACTCTCATCAACCTAGTGAGACTCTGTTTCAAAATAAAAATAAAATAGGGCTAGGGGTGTATCTTGTAGGTAGAGTGACCCTGGATTCAATCCCCAGTACCACAAAAAATTAAAATAAAAAATAAAGTAAGAAGAATATAGATGAAAAGAATCATTAAACATACTTGTTTACTCAAGTAGAAGTAGCAACTATAAGCTCATTATAAGTTAACAAAATACATTATGAAAAAGAACCGGGCTCTGAGCTGACCCTGGGTGGAGCAGTTTTGTCTTACCACTGCTGAGACCTCCAGCCAGCACAGCGCCCGTCCCGGGCCTCTCCTCTCAGGGTGAGGTGAGCGAACACCCCAGGAGGGTGGTTACTACTGAGGAACCACCTCGCTGTCAGGGTGATAGAGGTGCTTACAACGACTGACTCTCAGAGACTGCTGCACCAGCTGAACACACTGCTGGAGCACGAGTCTAGATGGCAGCCAGGGTCTGTGGCTTGAGACTGAGTCTGCGCAGGACAGTGGCCTCTGAATGACTGAGACTAAGCACTTTGAAGTGAGAGATCTTCTTAGTCTAACTCAGTTCTTTGGCTTTGACACAGAGACATTTTCTCTAGCTGTGAATTTACTGGACAGATTCCTGTCTAAAATGAGGCTACAGCCCAAGCACCTTGGGTGTGTTGGACGGAGTGGCTTTTATTTGGCTGTAAAATCAATAGAAGAGGACAGGAATTCCCCCTCGGCAACTGACTTGATTAGAATTTGTCAATATAGGTTCACAGTCTCAGACTTGATGAGGATGGAGAAAATCGTGTTGGAGGTCTGTTGAAAAGTGAAAGCTACAACTGCCTGTCAATTTCTGCAACTCTATTTTTCACTCATTCAAGAAAACTTGCCATTTGAAAGGAGAAATAGCCTTAATTTTGAAAGACTAGAAGCTCAATTTAAGGCACGTCACTGCAGGGATCATATTTTCTAAAGCAAAGCCTTCTGTGTTGATATTGTCTATCATTGCTTTGGAGATCCAAGCGCAGAAGTGTGCAGAATTCACAGAAGGAGTAGTGTGTCTTCAGAAACATCCCAAGATAAATGGCAGAGATGTAACCTTCTGGCAGAAGCTCATGTCCAAGTGTTTAACTGAATATTCATCAAACAAGTGTTCCAAACCAAATGTGCAGAAGTTGACATGGATTGTTTCTGGATGTGCTGCATAGCAACTGAAGCGTAATTACTGCAGAGTAACTTACCTCCAACAATTCCTGGAACAGTTCCTTAATTGGTAGATTTGGTTGTTATTCTCCATACAGAGGAAAGTTTCCAATGTTATAATTTTCTTCTATAATTGGATAATTGCAATATTATCCTCAAAATAAAATGGGTTTGGGAAAACAAAGGGAAAACTGATTTCACTGATGTAGTTGGCTAATGTTTGAAGGCATTTACTACATATACAATATCCTAAGAGAAAGGAACTATCTAACCTCTGATATGCTTGTTAACCATTTCATTAAATTATCAGCTCAGAGAATAGCATCCTCGATCTGTAAAGCCTGAATTTGTTAAGTAGCATGGCAATGTTTTCTTTTTTTTGCCATTGCGTATCATCTTGCTGGATGCAGGACCCAAACTCTAGCTCATTTAATTTATTATTATTATTTATTTATTTATTATTATTATTTTTTTTGCGGTACCGGGGATTGAACGCAGAGGCGTTCTACCTCCGCGCTACGCCCCCGGCCCTATTTTTTATGCTTTATTTTGAAACCGGGTCTCACGAGGTTGCGGAGGGCCTCACTAAGGAGAGAGAGAGAGAGAGATAGAAAGAGAGAGCGAGAACTGAGGCTGGCCGCGAACCCGGATCCTCTGGTCTCCACCTCCCAAAGTACTGGGATTACAAGCGTGCGCCACCACGCCCGGCCTTCTAGCTCATTTAAAATTACACAAAGCTGAGTGGGACAAGAGGACCAAAAGTTTAACCCATGTATGAACTAATTTGAGACTGTAGCATATAAAAAAAACTTGAGGAATTTGAATATTGTATTTAAAAAAGCAACAAGTAATATAAGGCAGATGATCTCCAAACTGGGTTCCTGGAAATTGCCAAGGGTATTAACACTATAGTAATGTATCACTGCTAGAGCAGTTGGACTATTAGAAAAAAATTATGTGCATAAAAATGTAAACTTGGTCACTGCATATATGCTATACATTCTTGTCATCTAAATCTCTTAACTCACAGGAATGACTTATTTTTTTTCCTCTTAAAAATAAATGTTAAGCCAGGCGTGGTGGTGCACACTTGTAATCCCAGTACTTGGGAGGAGGAGACAGGAGGATCGCAGGTTCGTGGCCAGCCTCAGCTACTTAGTGAGGCCCTCTGCAACTTAGTGAGACCCTGTTTTAAAAATAAAGAATAAAAAAAAAAATAGGGCTGGGGGTTGAGCTCAGAAGTAGAATGCCCCTGGGTTCAATTCCCAGTACCGCAAAAATAAACAAATAAATAAATAAATGTTAGTTGGGAGTAGTGGTGCACGCCTTGTAATCCCAGTACTTGGGAGGCTGAGACAGGAGGAGCACAGGTTCGAGGACAGCCTCAGCAAGTAGTGAGACTCTCATCAACCTAGCAAGACCCTGTTTCAAAATAAAAAAATAAAATAGGCCTGGATGTGTAGCTCGGAGGTAGCATGTCCCTGGGTTCAATCACCAGTACCACAAAATAAAATAAAATATAAAAATAAATGTTGTGGGGCCTGGTGGCACATGCTTGTAATCCCAGTACTTGGGAGGGTGAGACAGGAGGATCGCAGGTTCGCAGCCAGCCTCAGCAACCTTGTGAGGCCCTCTGCAACTTAATGAGACCCTGTTTCAAAATAAAACATAAAAATAGGGCTGGGGGTATAGCTCAGAGGCAGAATGCCCCTGGGTTCAATCCCCCCAGTACCACACACACACAAAAATGTTAACATTTAACATATCTACATATGATTATGAATCTGAGGTACGAACAGTTCACTGTTAACAGATAGTAATACTTAGGCAGACTTCTGGTAAGTTGGGTTTTTTGTTGCTTACTTATATTTCTGCATCAGTAAAAACCTCTTTGAAGACTTTCTGTACAATCCTGAGTTACGGATTCCATAATGTTTTAATGTATTTAGGCTAGGAAGCCTCAAAGCATCATAACTAGATTAGCAGGATGTTCTCAGACTGGGGAAAACTGCCTAATATTATGCTGTAGTAGAGTTATGTTTAGATTTGAATTCATCTCTGAAGCATTCAAATCAGAGCTAAAGGCATAAATATGAAACACTAGTAACAAGCTTTGGAAGGTAAACGGAATCTTCATTTCTAAACTTTCTGTATTAGATCAACAGATTGTATTTAGTTGGTATTAATGGTAATCTACTTCATTTGAATGATAAATTTTAAATTATGTTTACATCAAAACCAACATTTCACAAATGTACTTTTAAGGGTTAATATTCTAGGCAACGTAAATGGTCTCTTGGCACTCATAATGCAAGTAATAGATAATTCAGAGATGGGGATTTTAGTGCTATGTGAGAATTACATTTAAATTTGAGGGCATTTTATATAAAGCAAAAAGCATAGACCTAGTAAGTTTGGAATATTCATTAAGTTATTTTTACTATTTTTTCAAGAAAACAGGTAATGTTTATATCCATGATAAAAAATTTTTATACAGAATTTACTACCTCAGTCTAGTCCCACTGAGAAAATTAGTTTCTTTTGTATTAATAACTAAAATATTTTATCACTCTGATCACTTTACTCCACTAAAGTAAGTTCAGGCTAGATAAAGCATTCCAGAAGTTTTTACTACGGGCTTTTAAAAAAAAAAATCTGTCATTGCTTCTAATGTAAAATTTTGTTTCAAAGGAATAGACTTTCACAAATTTCCCCATATGTCTTAAGAAAATCAAGTAGGCACCTTAATCATGGTCTCACTGTCATCAGGGCAGAGGTCAGGACTCTCCATGTCTGCCAGCGAATGTAAGATGTACAGTGTTCAAGTGTTGTAGATGGCTACTCAGTGCCGTATGTAGCCTGGGTCCGTCCAGAATGGCTGTAACCAATTTTGACATCACATTGTAGATAAATAACTACTGAAAAATAAAGCAAAGAACTGTTTATTTTATCCTTAACTTTTGTAAATCATGTTCTATCAATAACTACAGTTTTCCCAAAAGGCTCATATATTTCATTATTTTGAAAACATCAGTATTAATTTTGAGTTGGCAGAGGTGACCTAACCAACTACCCTCGTATTTGGTATCTAAGGATAAATCTTTCAATAAAATTATTGAAATTAAAAAAACTATCTTTAAGAATAGCAAGAAGACTATTATTTGTTTTTTGAATTTTAATATTTTATTGGTGTATTATATTTTTCTATTCTTGTAAATCTCTTAATGGATGGCTTAATAGATGACAATGGGATTCTCATATCTGCTTCTGCATTCCGTGGCCATTTGTTGTTTTGATTGAAAAACATGAAGCCGGGCGTGGTGGCGCACGCTTGTAATCCCAGTACTTGGGAGGCAGAGACCTGAGGATCCAGGTTCGCGGCCAGCCTCAGCTCGCGTGCTTGCACACTCTCTCTCTCTCTCTCTCTCTCTGTCTCTCTGTCTCTCTTTCTCTCTGTCTCTCTCTGTCTCTGTCTCTGTCTCTCTCTCTCTCTCTCTCTACTTAGTGAGGTCCTCCGCAACTTTGTGAGACCCGATTTTAAAATAAAGTATAAAAAAAATAGGGCTGGGGGTGTAGCGCGGAGGTAAAATGCCCCTGGGTTCAATCCCCGGTACTGCAAAAACAACAACAAAAAAACAAAAAAAACTAGAGATTGTTAGTTGGGTGTGGTGGCGCACGCTTGTAATCCCGGTACTTGGGAGGCGGAGACTGGAGGATCCGGGTTTGTGGCCAGCCTCAGCTACTTAGTGAGGCCTCCGCAACTTCGTGAGACCCGGTTTCAAAATAAAGTATAAAATAAATAGGGTTGGGGGTGTAGCGCGGAGGTAGAACGCCCCTGGGTTCAATCCCCGGTACCGCAAAAAAAAAAAAAAAGAAACAGATTATTGGATTGTCCTCATAGGAATTTTCCAGTTTAATTAAAATGTTAGCTCTCCTATGTGATGTTTTTCTCTCAGTTCCCATTGTCTCTTCCTCTGTCTTCTAACATTCCCTGTGCCAAATCATCATCTGTTCTTAGAAGAGAAATCCCTAATAAATATTTTTCTCCTCATGGACAGTTATCTCCATTTGCATTCAGAGTAACCTATTTTCCCTCCAGATATGTTATTTGATCCTGACGGTTTAACCCTTTGAGGTAGGATTTATAGGCAGTTTGAGGAAAAAAGGTCACAGGGAAAGAGCAATGAACAAATTATAATGGTGTAACTTAGGGTTTTATTTGCTTCCCTTGTATCATATAATGATAGTAATAGCAATAGCTAATACTTACAGAGCCGTGTGTATCAGGCACTGTTCAAACACCTTTACCTAGCTGAGCTCAGATCATTCTCCTGATAGTTCTACCGTGGAACGAGCTATTCCTGATTGTAGGAAAAGTTTGGCAGCCCAATCCTGGTTATATGTTTGGACCAGGGATGGATTTGTCTTTTCTTGGGAACTGCTAGATTGTCAAATAACTGGAAGGACTCAAGGGGAAAGAAAGTGTCGGTGCATTTGCATAGCACACTTGAGAGGTGTTCACCTTGGGCCCTGTTGCTGTGTCCTTTTTGACCTAGTGCCCTAGTCATTGTCTCCTGCACACATCCAACCAAGGCGGGTTTGTTTGGTGTGACAGGAAGGGGTAGGGATGCAAGTTTAAAGATTAAAAAAACCTGGTCATGTTTTATCCTGATAAAATGCAAATAGAAGAAGGAGTTTTAGGCATGGAAAAAGCAAGAGGAGGACACTGAGGACTTTGAGGTTGGCATGTGATGTTTGCTTATGGTTTGCAGGCAGGTAGAGATGCATGCTTGTGTGTTGGGTGGGACTATTAAGGAAAGATGCCAGAGGACAGAGGGAGGTAACAAAGGTAAATACCTGGAGGTCAGGGATTCAGTCCGGTTCCCACCTGCTGTGGTCACTTGAATTCAACCCTTATCAGGCTGGAAAGCTCTGAGAGGCTCACTTGTGGGCCTAGACCTCTTGAGTTTCCTCTGGTTTTTCACAGAGCTGCTGCTGCCCCCTACTGGAGTTGGTAGGTTGTTACTAGGGAAAATACTTCTGGGTGTCTTGGTGGTGGTGGGGTACTGAGGATTGAACTCAGGGGCATTCTACCTTCAGTTACACCCCCACCCCTTTTAAAAATTAAAAACCAATTTTGAAACAGGGTCTTGCTAAGTTGCTGAGGCTGGCCGCAAATCTGCAGTCCTGCTGTTTCGGCCTCCCAAGGGCTGGGTTTACTGGATGCCCCGGCTTTGTCCTACATACTCGAAAGCGTAGATGGCCAAGGCCTGTAGCTCTTGAGGTGTGGGTGGATATTCAGGACAGACCCGGCAGCTCGTGCTTTGAGAAAAGCCGGGTTTCTAGAGATAACACACATGAGCATACATACCTGGGAGGATTTGCAGGGGATTTAGCTTTAAGAGAATGGAAAGTGGGATTGTTCTGTTCAGACCCTTAGAGTAGAACATGACTACACCGGGACTGAGGAGAAATTGGATCTAGACTGGTCATAAACCTTGAGCTTTGGCCTTTGGGCCTCAGTTTCCTTTCCTGGAAAAATAGGAGTTCAAACTCAGTCATTTCTTCTCCAGAAGTGGTGAGGGTCTTCAACAGCGCATGGGTATCTAAGCTCCCTCCTTCCCCCAGGCCCCTGCTGCACTTTACAACAGCTCCATTTTGAGCTGGTTTATTATTTATTTACTTTTGTGGTACTGGGGATTGAACCCAGGGGTATTCAAACTCCGAACTACACCCATCCTTATTATTTATATAGTTATTTTTTTATCTTAAAACAGGGTCTCACTAAGTTGCTGAGGGTCTCACCACATTGCTGAGGTTGGCCTCAACCCTGCAATCCTCCTGCCTCAGCCTCCCTGGTACTGGGATTACAGGTGTGTGCCACTGTGCCTATCTAAGCCAGAATTTATTTATTGGGTGTCTAATAATAAAATATTACGGGGAAGCTGGGCATGGTGGTGCACACTTGTAATCCCAGTACTTGGGAGGTGGAGACCGGAGGATCCGGGTTTGCGGCCAGCCTCAGCTACTTAGTGAGGCCCTCCGCAACTTCGTGAGACCCGGTTTCAAAATAAAGTATAAAAAATAGGGCCGGGGGTGTAGCTCGGAGATAGAATGCCCCTGGGTTCAATCCCCGGTACCACAAAAAAAAATATATATTACGGTAAGAATGTCCTCGAAAGTCTCCAAGCCACCAGACTAGATGTTTTGCGATCCCTGCCAGCTCTAACGGTGTGACTTTTGCACTTAATCTTGAGCTAGAGACTTGAAGACTGAAATCATAGTGCCAAAAATGTCTGTGAGCGCTGTGCGTGTTTTGCAGGCGGACAGTCCTGAAGACATGCACAGCTGGATTAAGGAGATCAGAGCAGCTGTCCAGGCCCTCAAGTGCCATCCCAGAGTAAGTCACTTCCTTTCTGCTGCACAGCGTGGGCTTGGAGACAAGTTCTCCTGGAGCGGGCCTGTTTTATTTGGTGACACAGGCAAGCCATCCGGGTGCAGCTGAGGCCACATGCTGACTCGCTTGTTTTTTTCTATCTACTAATTTGGGTACAAATTTTTCTTTTTTGGTTGCTGAAAGAGGTGAGGTCAGAGACATGGGATTTCTGTTGTATGTGTGCAGGGTACTGGGGATTTAACCTAGAGGGCATTCTACCTCTGAACTCGACCCCCAGCCCTATTTTATTTTTTATTTTGAAACATGGTCTTGCTAAGTTGCTGAGGCTGTCCTCCAACCTGCAATTCTCCTGTCTCAGCCTCCCAAGTATTGGGATCACAGGTGTGTGCCAGCACGCCTGGCGACATAGGGTTTCTGATATGTCCTAAAGGACTCGATTTCAGGCAGACCCTGACACATGTGGAGTGGATTCTGCTGTAATTTTTGTTGTTTTACTTTTCGAGACAGGGTCTCGCTCTGTTGTCCAGGCTGGCTTTGAACTCCTGGGCTCAGGCGATCCCCCTCAGCCTCCTGGATAGCTGGCACTGCAAGTGTGCACCATAGCTCCTAGCTTGGCTGCATGTATTTAATTTTTGTGGACAAGTGTATCCAGACCTGGGAGGGGGTGATCCCACCACTATTCTTCCTGGGACTTTGGGGTAAACATTGTCCAGAAAAGCCCTTATTTACCTTTCTTCCCTTTTATGTTTCTAGGAAATATCCTTTTCCAGATCCATTTCTTTGACCCGGCCTGGGAGCTCCAGCCTTGCAGGTGGGGCTCACTCTGTTCAGTGCAGAGGGCGGCCACCTGTGGGAGAAAAGACAGCCCTCTGCCAAGCCCCCTCTGTGGCCTCTGCCTGGCAGCCCTGGACACCCATCCCCCAGGCTGGAGGACAGCTGCTCCCAGCTGAAGAGACTCCAGAAGACTCTTTCTTCATGCCTCGACTTGGGGAGAGCAGTACTGCTGGGATGTTGTCAAGTTCCCGAACAAGGCACAGATCGGAGCCCCAGCACCCCAAGGAGAAACCCTTTGTATTCAACCTTGATGATGAAAACATACGGACCTCTGATGTGTGATGAAGCTCAGTGCCATGGGAGAAGAGAGGGAGGGAGGACTTGAGAGGAGGAGGCTGTGACTCAGTTTCTGTGCCTTGCTGAGGACAGAGGTCTTTCTGGCAGTCATATTCCCATCAATGCTGTATGGGAGGGGCCCAGCCAGCTGGCTTTTTTTTTTTTTTGTATTATCAATGCATATATTTAATTTGGAGCACTCACTAGGTTAGACTTGTAGGCATACTCAGTGAAGAGCAAGCAGCTTGCCTCTTCTTGATGATCTATCCCAAGGTCTTCCCCGGGAGGCTCATTTTTAGCATCTCCTCTCCAGAGGAGGCTAGGAGTCCAGTTTCACCCTTAACAGGGGTTTATTTCCTTGTCCTTGTTTTCGTTTCTTTGTTTCCAATCCAGGCATAGGCTCTTGGACCAGTCACCTGTCTTTTTCCCACACCTGTTGATTGGCTGATGTTCCTGACGCAGGAGGTTAGAAACTAACCCAGCCTCCAGGCTGACCGACTCCATTCTGAGGAGTGGAGACCTCCCAGGGAAGAGGTGCGGAGCTTCTGTGAGGCTTGTGGAGTAATTCAGCCACTGTTCTCTTGACGCTCTGTGATCCCAAATTCTGGAGACCAACAGTCGTTTCTATGTGAGGTCCCGAGGATGGTTTATCAGTGTTAAATGTTGTAACTGTTGAGAGCAGAACAGATATTTCCCTTGAATGGTGTTATCTGGAATCTGTGGAGGATTGGTAAGTATGTGATCGTTCCCATATAAGATTGATCTCTATTTCAGAGTTTTAGATTAGTTTTAAAGCAGGTGCTGAGGAGAGGTGGGTGATAGAATTCCTTCTGCTAAGCTTTTTTGATCCATGTTTTCCAGACAGGAGAAGTTTTTTTTTTTTTGGCAGATTATCTTGAATCCTTGCCTTGAAGGTCTTTTTGAAGGGGTCAACATTTGTCTAAGTTTAAATGCTGTGATTGATATACTTTGCTTTCTTTTTACCCTTTCTGTTGCTTGTTGGAGCCACCTGCACTCGCGCAGTCAAACCCACACTCTGATTAAGTTCCATGTATTTATCAGTAAAGAGATACAAAGATAATCTTTAGATATTTTTATTTTTCAGTGGAATAAAAACATTCATTGAAAGGTTAGGAGTTGCTGGCTAGAGACTTCCCAGGTACAAGAGCCTAGAGATTGAATTTACCAAACAAATTTTAGGGTGTACTTTCTTCCATTGGACAAGACTCTATTTCTAGTGTCCTTGGGAGGATTTGCCTATTCAGCTTCTTTAGTGAATTGCTACCAGAAACTTACCAGGGTTTCCTAAAGGAAGATAGACTTAGCTCATTTATATCTGTAACTATTATCAACTAGATTAGTTCATTATATTTTTAATTAAAAATTAGTGACTAAGCCGGGCGTGGTGGCGCATGCTAGTAATCCCAGTACTTGGGAGGCCGAGACCGGAGGATCGCAGGTTTGCAGCCAGCCTCAGCTTCTTAGTGAGGCCCTCTGCAACTTAATGAGACCCTGTTTCAAAAAAATAAAGAATAAAAAATAGAGCTGGGGGTGTAGCTCAGAGATAGAATGCCCCTGGGTTCAATCCCCAGTACCACACACACACACAAAAAGAATAAAAAACAGGGCTGGGGGTGTAGCTCGGAGGTAGACTATCCCTGGGTTCAAGCCCCAGTACTGCAAAAAAAAAAAAAAAAAAAAAAGTTAGTGACTAGAGGAAGCATTGGGGAGGTTACTGGGGATTGAATCCAGGGGCGTTCTACCTTCGAGCAATACCCCCAGCCCTTTTTATTTTTGTTTTTTCAAAGCAGGGTCTTGCTTAGTTGCTGAGTATCTTGCTGCTAAATTGCTGTGGCTGCCCTTAAACCTGCAAACCTCCTGAAAGGGGATCTACTGGATCTCTTCCTCTTTCTCTGACCCCCCACTTTGAAAAGTAAACTCTTGTGTACTTTTGTCCTCAGAGATTGTCGGTTTGGGGATTATTTATTCATGAATGATCAAGGTTCCACCCACTGTAAATAGCTTGATTTTAAGAAGCCACTCTAAATTCCTAACACCACCTGTCTCCAGTTTCACTTTCAAATTTTTCTCAAGAAAATTATTTGGCCAACTAACACAAGTGTACAGTATGTAATTTGTAACTCATGAAAATAATTTTTTATGGTACTGGAGATTGAACCCAGGGGCATTCTGCCTCCGAGCTACACCCCCAGCCCTATTTTATTTTTTATTTGGAAACAGGGTCCCACTAAGAGGCTGAGGCTGGCCTCAAACCTGCAATCCTCCTGTCTCAGCCTCCCAAATACGAGGATTACAGGCGTGTGCCACCACACCCGGCAAAATAAATTAACTTTTGAAAAAAATCTCTTGAAACATTCTCTGACTCATGGAAATGATGTAAAATTTTGGTGTTTAAATTGTGAAAAGCTACCCATTTCTCTTTCTTTTTATAAACTTTCTGCGAGATTATTACTGCTAAATCAGCTGGCTGTTAATAGTAAGCTAATAGCTTATTTGGTAAGGTCTATTTTAAAAGGGTGTTAAATATAATCCAGCTTGTATCATTTTAATAAAGGGAAAACAAGAACTCTTAATGGAAATATTTGGGAATTCCAAGTTAGAACATTGTTAATATAGTTCCAATATAAAATATAACTATTAATATAAAAATATCATTATCTTCTATGAAGCCTAAAAGCATTTGCACTCCCAAATTTTATTTCAGAATTCCTTCTCTGTTCATATTTCTTACCTTCAGTCCATTTCACATCGCAGTCTTTTTTTCCCCCAGGGGGTAGTCTACCTCCGAGCTACACCCCATCCCTATTTTACTTTTGATTTGGAGACAGTCTCACTAGGTTGCTGAGGGTCTTGCTAAATTGCTGAGGCTGGTCTCACACTTGTGATCCTCCTGTCTCAGCCTCCCAAGTACTGGAATTACAGGCGTTTGCCACCATGCCTGGTTCACGTCAGTCTTTTAACTTAAGCCAAAGATGGTGTATGTATGGCCTGTATGGCCGAAGCATTTAGTTTTAAATGTATGAAATGAAACTAAGTGGAAAAAAAAAAAAAAGGAAGGGACACAGTATAGGTTAGTGGTTAAGTGCATAGGCTCTGGAATGAGCGTGAGTTTTTAAACTTTTTCCTTTCTGAATATAAATGTGGTCTGATGCGAACTAAGATGACCTCATAAATAACAGATTCAGCAGGAAAGCAGTGGGGTATGCTGGGCTTGTTTTCAGTGTTAACCAGATAACCCGGCATATGGCAGTGGTAACAGTATTTTGGAAATTGAGTTTCCTGTCAGCTTCATTAACTTTGACAATGTCAGAAATGGACAGGTTTATTAAATATTTTCTATCAGTATCCTTTCTTCCTCCTCACTCCCTTCTTCTGTTACTTGCAGCGATTACTGTTACTCAGGCTAGGTAGAATTTGAATAAAGCGAATGTTTGGTAAAAGCCTACTGCTTGCCCCTCCCCCGCGGCTGGGAGAGCGGCGCGAGGTGGGGTTGGAACCAGTACTTTCCGGCTGTGAAATGCACTCGTTGGAGCCCTGAGCTGAGTGCATGGAAACTGTTACGCTTCTCATGTTATGTGATCTCCTAATTGGTATGTGGCAAAAAGCAATTTTCTAAAACTGTTTTGTAATAAAACCTCGTGAAGTGCTGATGTACGGTTGTGTTTTCTTGCACTGACCCGGCCGAGGGTGACTGACTTCACGATTTCCGGAGGCAGAGGTGGCCGCTCTCGGGCAGGGTAGGGCCTTGCCTGCACTGCTCGCGGGTGGCTCCGGTCCTGGGGCGGGACGGGCGGTGGGGACGCATGGGTGTGTGCACGACGGAGAGGGCGGCCGGGCTCTGCCCCTTAAAGCCCGGGGGCTGGCGGAGGCGGCACCTGCCCAGGAAAGAGTTCCTCATCGTAGGCCGGGTGTGAAGCGACTGGAGAGCGCAGGCGGAGAGGCGCGGGCAGCATGAGCGGACGGCGGCCGCCCCCGGCCGCGCCGGGCCGGTTCCTCGTGCTGTGGCTGCTGCTGCCTTGCGCGCCGGGGCCGGCGGAGGCCGGGGGGCCGCGGGCGGAGGTCTGGAGGCCCCCGGCGGAGGTCGGGGGGCCCCGGGCCTGGCCGCCCTGCCCCGCCGCCTGCGAGCCCGCGCGCTGCCCGCCGCTGCCCGCCTGCGCCGCGGGCGCCTCGCCGGTGCCGGACCGCTGCGGCTGCTGCCGGGCGTGCGCGGCGGCCGAGGGCGAGGCGTGCGGCGGCGCGCGGGGCCGGCCGTGCGGCGCGGGGCTGCGGTGCGGCGCGCCCTTCCGGCCCGAGCGCGGCGGGGCGCGGGGCACGTGCGGCTGCGCGCCCGGGGGCCCGGCGGTGTGCGGCAGCGACGGCCGCGCCTACCCCAGCCTGTGCGCGCTGCGCGCCGAGAACCGCGCCGCGCGCCTCCGGGGCGCGCCCCCCGCCGTGCCGGTGCAGAAGGGGGGCTGCGGCGGCGCAGGTGAGCCCTCTCGGCGGCCGGAGCACGGTCTTGCTAAGGGGCCGAGTCTCGCTGGATTGCTGAGGCCGTCCTCCAGCCTGCGATCCCCCTGTCTCAGCATCCCAGCACTGGGATTACGGGCGTGCGCCATCACGCCCGGCTGTTCTGAACTTTCTTAAGCATGGGTAATCTTTCCCTTACTCCAGTCGCACAGTTCGTTCGCGGGGTCCACCCTGCTGCGTTTGCCCCAGGGACTCAATCTTTTTTGTTTTTGATTTTCGTTCCTCCATAGGTGTCTCTTTACCGGCTGCCAGCTGGCTTCTCCCTATTCAACTTTTGAATACCGTTTTCCCTTTATAATTTTTTTCCACCTGGTGAGACAGATCTGATTCTCTTAAGACGTTGGTACACCGGGGTGTCAGTCAAAACTAGGAGTGTGGAGGCTGAGAAGAGGGAGGAGAAGGAAAGGAGAACAAGGGAGGGGAGAGACCGGCGGAGAGATTTGAGACGTGACACCTGATGTTGTCAGGGAGCAAGGGTCCCCAAGCATGGGGCATTTCTTCACAGGGACAGGAAGCGCTGGCTGGCTCCGGAGCAAGTACAACTTTATTGCCGCGGTGGTGGAAAAGGTGGCGCCTTCTGTGGTTCACCTGCAGTTGTTCCGCAGGTAAAGGAGGATCCACGACCCCGGCTGCTCCAGGTGCTTTACAAGAAACCTCTGTGAGGAAACTGAGGCTCAGAGAGGTTGCTGAGGATGTAGCTCAGTGGTAGAGCACTTGCCTAGCATGTACTAAGGCCCTGGGTTCCTTCATCAGCACCAAAAAAAAAAAAAAAAAAAAAAATCAAATCTGTTCAAGGCTCTTTAAGGAACAGAGGCACAAGGATTCAGACTTCCAAAACTGAGCTACTCCTGCACACGTAGATGCCTGAGGTTTCTTTCTCCCTCATGTCCCCCAGACAAAACTTAAGGTCAGTAGGAGCTAGGAGGCATCTTGCCCAGATCCAGAAAGCCGGATTAATTTGTCCTATGTCACAAGGCCAGCTGGTGGTGGAAACCAAGCCAGATCCAGACCCCTGGACTCCCCGCCTGCCTGGGTCCTCTGTACCGTGCCATAGGCCCCACTCTTGCCCACAGTCTTAGGATGAGAGCTGGCCTCTGCAGCAGAGGATCTGCAGGTTGCTGCACTGCAGCTGTGAGGAAGGGAGCAGTGCCCCTGGGAAAGGAGAGTTGGAACCAGCTCTTAATCATGTTCACCAGAGATGGCCAGGGCACGTTCCATGTGGTCCACTTATACATGGAGAAGATGCAAACACAGACAAGGAAAAGTAAAATGTCTGAGAAAAACCATGATGGAGAAATGTTTAATAAATACCAGGTCCCCCTGATTTACAGGTGGTGGCTGGATCCCCTGGTCTTCCTGCCCTCTGCTTATGCTATTGTCTTGTGGAGACAGGTCACCTCTCAGCAGCGAGGAGATTCCTGCATCCAGCGGCTCTGGGTTCATAGTGTCTGAGGATGGGCTCATTGTCACCAATGCTCACGTCCTCACTAACCAGCAACGGATCCAGGTGGAGCTCCAGAGTGGGGCCCAGTATGAGGCCACTGTCAAGGACATTGACCACAAACTGGATCTAGCACTGATTAAGATTGAGCCAAATGTGAGTATTTGAGAGCCGATCAGTCTACATATTTGGGGATTTTCGTGTATTTGCTGATGCTTTCCTTCTCTCTCCCACATCTTTTCTATCTTGTATATGCTTTTCTAGTTTCTGTTCTTCCCTCCCTCCTTTGTTTATTTTCTTCCATGCCTGTCTGTATAGCCCTAACTATACAGTTTCTATTGATTCTCCATCAGCTTTTCTCCCCCCCTATCTCCCCCTCTCTCTCTCCTCTCCCCCCCCCCTTTTTTGCAGTTCTGGGGATTGAACCCAGGGGCATTCTACCTCTGAGTTACACCCCCGGCCCTATTTTTTTATTCTTTATTTTGAAACCGGGTCTCACGAAGTTGCGGAGGGCCTCACTAAGTAGCTGAGGCTGGCTGCAAACACAAATCCTCTGGTCTCTGCCTCCCAAGTACTGGGATTACAAGTGTGCACCACTACGCCCGGCTCATCTCTCCCCCCTTTGACGTCTACTTCAGCAAATGTCCCTTCTAGAGAAATTATTTCTCTGCTTATCTTAAAATACCAGATGTTATTGCAATGGGCTCAGAACTTTTTTTTTTTTTGGTGCTGGGAATTGAACCCAGGGGCCTTCTACCTCTGGGCTACACCCCAGACCTATTTTATTTTATTTTATTTTTTTAATTTGGAAACAGGGTCTCACTAAGTTGCTGAGGCTGACTGAGAACCTGCGATCCTCCTGTCTCAGCCTCTGAACTTTTTTTTGTTGTTTTGGTGCTGGGGATTGAACCCAGGGGCATTCTACCTCTGGGCTACACCCCCCAGCCCTACTTTACTTTTTATTTTGAAACAGGGCCTCACTAAGTAGCTAAGGCTAGCTGCGGACCTACGATCCTCTTGTCTCAGCTTCCCAAGTACTGGGATTAGAAGTGTGTGCCATCATACCTGGCCTAGCGGGCTCAGAACTTCTGAGAAATACTTTGAAGTCCTTGCTATGCAAAGTGTGGTCTGGGCCCGGCATGGTGGCGCATGTCATCTGAGAACAATTTTTCTTTTTTTTTGAAGGGAGAGGGTACTGGGGATTGAACCCAGGGGCATTCTACCTCTGAGCTATATTCCCAACCCTGTTTATTTTTTGTTTTGAAACAGGGTCTCACTAGGTTGATGAGGCTGGCCTTGAACCTATGATCCTCCTGTCTCAGGCTCCCAAGTACTGGGATTACAGGCATGTGCTTATTTGAGAGTGTTTTAGAAATGCTGAATCTGAAACTCAGAATCCACATTTCTGTTATGTTCTTGTCTTTCTTTCTTTTGGTTCTTGTCACCATGCCGGGCCCAGAGCACTAGCTAAGTGAACAGTGAGTATAAGCTGACATTAGCAATTCACTTAGCACCATTCCTAGCTCGAAAGTTCACAGTACAAGTGAAATAAGTCACAAACAGGAAGGAAATCACCCAGAACAGCACTTCTTAAACTGTAACGTGCACACAAAACACCTGGGGAGCTTATCAAAATGTAGATTCTGTCCAGGCACAGTGGACTATACCTGTTATCCCAGCTATTTGGGAGGCTGAGACAAGAGGATCGCAAGTTGGAGGCCAGCCTGGGAAACTTACCAGGATCTTGTATCAAAATTTTAAAAAGGGCTGAGGATTTAGCTCAATGGTAGAACACTCACCTCGCTAGTGCTTTACTCATAGTAATTTCTACAGAGCAATAATGTTTGACCTTAGAGATGATCCTTATCATCTGGACAGGTCAGAGCTCGGTGGTAGTTGGACTTTGAGGAAGAAGTATATAAGGTGGTCACAGAACCTGTGTGTGTGTGGGGTGCTTCTTAGGTAAGTGCCAGAATGACAGAGACCGTGTCATATATGTGTTATATCCAAATACTGGCTGATTCTGCTCTTGCTTTGTTCTTTGTCATCTCTCCTTGCCCACGTGCAGACTGACCTTCCTGTATTGCTGCTGGGAAGATCAGCGGATCTTCGGGCTGGAGAGTTCGTGGTGGCCCTGGGCAGCCCATTTTCTCTGCAGAACACGGTGACTGCCGGGATTGTCAGTACCACCCAGCGAGGAGGCAAAGAGCTGGGGCTGAAGGACTCAGACATGGACTATATCCAGACTGACGCCATCATTAATGTAAGTCACTTGGGAAGTCCATCCTGAGCCCCACAGATAACTGGCCAACATAGAGCAAAAAGACTTCAGAGCAACCTCATTTCCCTTTGGCTTTCTGGGCATGTCCAGAGGTGGGATAGATCCCTAGAAGAGTAATGGAATGCCGCACTGTTGGAGTTGAGCCTGGGGGATATGCTGTCGGTGGTCTCTCTCAGAGTCTGTCATAAAGGCCGCCACGGCAGTGAACGTGGAGTTGCTTTGCTGTTGCTGTTCACTTACACTGACTTCAGTGTTTCGCCTGCCTTGGGGGAATGGGAATGTGTAATGAAATGAAGAAATGTATTCGTTGGTTTTGCTGATGACCTTTTCAACTTCTCCCTGTAGCACGGAAATTCTGGGGGGCCTCTGGTGAACTTGGTAAGTGGCCACTCTCCTTGCTGCTTCATGTTTCTCCTTAACTTTCCAAATTCTATGATGTAGACTTGGGGCCACTCTTGTGCAGAGTTCTAGAATGATGCTTTTGTATTCTTGGACCTCAAGTAAGTGGTTAGGAAAACATTGAAGATCTGAGATGGGTTTATCATCCCAAGATGGGTCTGACTCTGGTTTTGTCGAAGTTTCCCTCTTCAACATGTTTTTTGTTTTCACTGGATAGTTACCAGAAGCCCTGGATATTAAATCCAGATCTATGCCAAATGAACAATGGTGCTATGTAACATATATTCTTTATATTTCTTCTTCCTTCCTCCTCTTCTTCCTTTTTTTTGGTACTGGGGATTGAGTCCAGGAGGGATTCTATCTCTGAGCTATACCCCCAGCCCTTTTTATTTTTTGTTTGGAAATAGGGTCTCACTAGGTTGATGAGAGTCTTGCTAGTTGCTGAGGTTGTCCTCAAACCTACAATCCTCCTGTCTCAGCCTCCTAAGTATTGGCATTACAGGTGTGCACCACCATGCCTGGCTTGTAGTATATATTCTTGAAGACCTTCCTCCTTTCCTGCTGCTGCATATGAAGAACTGTCCCTCATCTAAAAATGTTAATTATATAACATGGTCTGTCCAGGTATTTACTCTTTTTTTGGTGGTACTGGGGATTGAACCCTGGGGATTCTACCTCTGAGCTACATTCCCAGCCCTATTTTACTTTGTTTTTTTTTTTTTTTTTTTTTTGCGGTACCGGGGATTGAACGCGGGGGCGTTCTACCTCCGCACTACACCCCCGGCCCTATTTTCTATACTTTATTTTGAAACCGGGTCTCACGAAGTTGCGGAGAGCCTCACTAAGTAGAGAGAGAGAGAGAGAGACAGGGAGAGAAACAGAGAGAGAGAGAGAGAGCTGAGGCTGGCCGCGAACCTGGATTCTTCGGTCTCCGCCTCCCAAAGTATCGGGATTACAAGCGTGCGCCACCACGCCCGGCCCTTACTTTTTATTTTGAAACAGAGCCTCACTAAGTTGTTGAGGCTTGCCTCAAACCTGTGATCCTCCTGTCTCATCCTCCTAAGTACTGGGATTACAGGTGTGTGCCACCATGTCTGGTTTTGATCTGCTTTTAGATGGCAGAGAAGCCCGACCACAATTCATTGTTTCTTCGTGTATTTTATTCTTAAATTTTATTCAGTGTCTCTAGTGGAAATGCCAGGGTTACTAGTTACTCAAATATGTGAAAACTGAACAGAGTGCAATACTGTTTGACTTATGCTCTCTGAGTCCCTTGGAGCAGATTCCTTTTGTTTCGTCTTTACATATTACATTTGCTTTTAAGAGGATTAACTGTATGTGAAATGATTGAATGCTTTTTTTTGATAGTGGGGATGGGACCCAGGGGTATTCTACCTCTGAGCTACACCCCCAGCCCTATTTTTTTATTTTTTATTTTTAAACAGGGTCTCACTAAGTTGCGGAGGGTCTTACTAAGTAGTTGAGTCTGGCCATGAACCTGCGATCCTCCTGTCTCAGCCTCCCAAGTACTGGGATTACAAGTGTGTACCACCACGCTCGGCTTTAAAATTTTTTTTTTAAATTTTGAAACAGGGTCTTGCTAAGTTGCTGAGGCTGGCTGCCTGCCATCCTCCTGTCTCAGCCTCCCAAGTCCTGGGATTATAGGCGTGGGCCACCACGCCTGACTTTGAGTGCTTTTTACTTGTAACATTGAATGTAACTTTTTGTGCCTGCCTTCTCCATTAGATGAGTTCACTAAAATGCAGAACCTACTGAATTACAATCTGTATTCTAAGAAAATCAGAAATTTCTTTTCTCTTGTTGCCTTTACCTAACAAGGGCTAAAGAATGAAGAAGTGCATCAAGAGGAAAGTATTTTCTACTTCGTAGACTTGGCATCACAGACCTTTGTTCCCTAAGGTCAATTTTGCTAATTCTTCTGCATAGTTTCACTGAAGTGTTGCTGAATACCCAACAGCTTTTTGTCTTTCCCATATTTATTTTTAGTTTCAGATAAGCAATAAAAAGGCAAATATCCTTGTCCTCTTATTTGTGTCAAAATACAAAGCGTGGCTCATTTTTAGGAGTCAATGTAATTTACTGCTGGACGTGGTGGCATACAGCTATAATTCTAGTACTTGGGAGGCTGAGACAGATGGATCAAAGGTTGGAGGCCAGCCTCAGCAATATAGCAAGACACTCAGCAACCTAGCAAGACCCTGTTTCAAAGTTAAAAAAAAAAAAGAATGGGGATGTAGTTCAGAGGCAGAACACCCGTGGGTTCAATCCCCAGAACCACACACAAAAAAAAAAGAAAAAAGAAAAGAACTAAAATGTTATTTACTGAAGGGAAAGATGAGCTCAGAATCAACAGCAGCTTAAACCCTTTGACCCCGAGGAAGGGTAACTTCTCTGTACTGCTCCCTTCTCTTCCCTATCCTATCACACCAATTGCCCTAATTCTCTCTACTGAAGAAGTGCAAAGTTCCTCTGGCCCTTCTGTTTCTGACCCTAAGTGATTACCTTCCTCCTTCCCCTGCTCCTTTGATTTTGCACTGTTGGGTTTGCAGAACTTCCAGATTGAGTGATGTCCCCTCCCTTGGCAGGATGGTGATGTGATTGGCATAAATACGCTGAAGGTGACCGCTGGAATCTCCTTTGCGATCCCCTCAGATCGAATTAGACAGTTCTTGGTAGAATACCACGAGCGCCAGTTGAAAGGTGAAGGGAGTTGGGATATTCTTTCTGTCCCCTTTTGTGTTTTTCAGGAGCACTCAATCTTTTATGGAGATAAGTCATTTGAATTCTATATGGTACTGGATCACTGGTTCCCAGGCCCTATAATAATGGTTTGGGCGGCCATACTGGGGGACTAGGCACAAAACCAAGCATGAGATGTACCCAGAGGTACTTGAACTAGTGTGGGAGTGAAACTCTTGGGCTGGAGGTGGGATGGGGTCTGTGCACTGATGATAAACATTCTCTGAAGCAGAAATTTCATAGCAGATGGCATGCAAAGGCAGCTATAATAGCAAAGAGATTCTAGGGCTCTTTTAAACTGTCAAAAGGAAAGAAGTCTTGTTAGTCACACATGATAATTTTCCTTTCCAGGAAAGGCTCCTTCACAGAAGAAATATCTGGGTCTGCGAATGCTGCCCCTCAGTCTGAAGTAAGCATAGTTTGATTATGTCTGGGTTGTTTCTCAGAAGCAAAAGCCATAGAGATGTTTCACAGGAGAAGGGTTGACTCCTCAACTCAGGATTGGTGGGGTCCTTGGCTTACATGGAGGAAAAGAATTCCAACACTTGCCAGTCAGAGACATAGACAGAGATTCATTTAGGAAAATAGGAAATACACATTTAAGGGAGAATGTGGGCCACTCCAAAAGTGAGAGAGGCACTTGGGAGTGCAGGCTCTTTTTTATAGGGGACTTTTGTGAGGGCTGGGCAGGAGGAGGCAGGTGAGGATGACCTCAGTCCAGTAGTCACAGGATTCAGGGTGTGTAGGTCATCGTCCACACTGTCTTACAGTAGGTACCTGCTTTGTTTAAACTGTTCCAGGACAGCTAATAATGCCCAAGGAGATTCCTCTTTTGTGTGACCTCTGTTGTCTGATAAACAGACACCACCCACTGCCCTCAGGATGGTCCTTAGTGCTTAGGGTCACTTGTAAATTCTTCAGAAACTTTTGGGTCTAACAGGTCTTGCCACAGGCTTCCATATTAAAGTTACAATTTCCTTGTTCTCCTTATGTCTCCTTTTTACCTATTTATTTCTTCTACCTCAGTTGGGCAGTCTTGGGCTATAGTGAGGGTGGCCTTGTGATCATAGCTGTTTGTCACAGGTCACACATTTAAATGACATATGCGCCTTGCACTGCATTTCTGTGGGACAGGGTATGTATCTGCCTCAGCTGCTCTAGCCCCCACTGCAAAGCCTTCGGCTGGGGCTGTATCCCTGCATCATGTTCTAGGCTTTGGCCTGGAGGAGCTGAGCACACGCAGAATGATTGTGATTGGCTGATGGGATTCTCATGGGTGTCCGTGAGCCTGAGCAGAACAGAGGGTACCTGTGAAGAGTTTCAGGCTTTTACCAGGGCTCAGGATATGATTTCACTGTGTTTGCTAACTTTATTTTTGCTAGCCTTCTCCGAGACATGAAAAGGCAAGATCCAGATTTCCCTGATGTGAGTTCTGGGGTTTTTGTATACGAAGTGATTCAAGGAACAGCCGCTGAAAGGTAAGCCAAGTGCAGGCCTTTGCTCAGCCTCCTGTGTTGCTTCTAGACGGGTGCCCTGGTAAAGGCGTGCAGGGTCTAGATTTGCTCTGTCCAACGCCATGGCCATACCCTACACACAGTGTGAATCCAACACCTGAAACATGGCCAGTGAAATTCGAGAACTGAATTTAAAGTTGTGTTTAACTTTAATTGATTTAAATGACAAAACCTTGAAGCAGTGTAAAATATTTTTCTGTTTTCCTTTTTGTTTTAGGACTGCATTTTATTTTAATCATTGCATGTGTAAGATCTCATCATTGTATAATGGCATTTTAGGCATGTGTTGTTTTGAGTGGAATTCAAAGACTTGTACAAAACAAAGAATGTAAAATATCCATCAAAAAGCTGGGTGTAGTGGCATATGCTTGTAATCCCAGTATCTGGGAGGCTGAGACCGGAAGATCGCAGGTTTGAGGACAGCATCAGCTAGTAGTGAGACTTTCATCAAACTAGTGAGACCCTGTTTCAAAATAAAAATAAAAAATAGGGCTGGGAGTGTAGCTCAGAGCTAGAATGCCCCTGGGTTCAATCCCCAGTACCACACACACATACACACAAGGACTTATTACATGCTAAAATGATAATATTTTAGATATGTTGAGTTAAATAAGATACACCATTAAAATTAAATGCATCTGTTTAAATGATTTTTAAAAATGTGGCTACTAGATTTTTTTTTTGTGTGTGTGTGTGGTACTCAGGATTGAACCCAGGGGCATTGTACCTCTGAGCTATACCCCCAGCCCTATTTTATTGTTATTTGGAAACAGGGTCTTGCTAGGTTGATGAGAGTCTCGCTACTTGCTGAGGCTGTCCTCAAACCTGCGATCCTCCTGTCTCAGCCTCCCAAGTACTGGGATTACAAGCATGCGCCACCATGCCAGGCTTACTAGAAAATTTTAAATGATACATGTGGCTTGTATTACCTTTGTATTGGACAGTGCTGATATGATTTAATAGCTTAAGTTTAATTTTGCTAGGAATTACCAAACTATATATATATATTGTAGTGTTGGGAATCAAACCCAGGGCATTGCACATGCTAGACAAACACTCTATGCATGAGCTTCATTCCCAGCCCCCCACATCTACCCTTTCAATACTAATAGTTATTACCTAATAACTATTAACTCTAAGGGTAGTAATTAATAACTATCAAGTATTGATAGCTATTAACTAAAAGTAAATAATTCAGTAGTTTTAATAGTTAAATAATTAATTATTAGTTAATAAAACTGGAAAGAATCCAGAGTGTTAAAGGTCTTGATACCAGGTGGGGCGTGGTGGCGCACACCTGTAATCCTAGTTCTTGGGAGGCTGAGATAGGAGGATCACAGGTTCGAGGACAGCCTCAGCAAGTAGTAGGACTCTCGGCAACTTAGTGAGACCGTGTTTCAAAATAAAAAAATAAAACAGCTGGGGGTGTAGCTCGGAGGTAGAGTACCCCTGGGCTCAATCCCTAGTACCACACGCACACATGAAAAATATCCTAGTACCTATTTTATTTTTTTGTGGCACTGGGGATTGAACTGAGGGGCATTCTGCCTCCAAGCTACACCCCCAACTCTATTTTATTTTTTTTATTTTGAAACACGGTTCCACTAAGTTGCCAAGAGTCTCACTACTTGCTGAGGCTGTCCTCGAACCTGTGATCCTCCTGTCTCAGCCTTTCAAGTACTAGGTTTACAGGTGTGCGCCAAAATGCCTGGCTCTATGATAAGTTTTTTTAGAACACTTTTTTTTTGTCTGAACTCTGGATGAGAGTGTAAGAGGCTAGTTCTGAGGCCCTCATCATAAATCAAAGGCTAGATCAGCCCAGAGAAGGTTCTCTAACTGACTTCATTGCTGCATCCGAACATTTAATATCAGGCAAGAGGTGGCTTTTCCTACAAATATGAATCTTCTGGGTCTTCACTTCTTCATTACCTTTCTGTTTTTATTTCTCAAGAGCTTAGTAATGTGTTTAGATTGTGGCAACTCTTTAATAGGGCAAAGAAATCATAGGTACCAACTGCTGAACATGGCTCGGTGTGAGGTCTTGTGCCATTAAATCTACTAAATCTGGAAGTCACAGGGTTTCCTGTACTTTTCTGCTTCCTGCCATGCCCCCCCCC
>PVJS01005342.1:0-64569 GCA_004027185.1 Glis glis | reverse complement strand
CTGAATTAGTGGTTGCTCCAATCCTAAGACTCCAGCTCTTAGACCGTTCGACCAGCTACTGGTTCCTCTGACCCTCCACGTGCAGTCAGAACCTGGGACTACATTGCTGCAAACTGTAAGCCATCTGATAAATCCCTTTTTTAAAAATATACTCATTCTGTGTATTCTGTTAATCTAGAGAACCCTGTCTAATACAGGGATTGTCTTAGTTTGCCCAGATTGCCATAACAAAGTACCACAGACCTGTTGGCTTCAACAGCAGAAATGTATTTTCTCACAGTTCTGAGGGTAGATGTCCAGGATCAAGGTGCTGACAGGGCTGGTTTATCCCGAGGCCTGTCTCCTTGTGTCTTCGCATGGTCTTCCCTTTATGTGTGTCTGTGCCTAAACTTCCTTTTTGTAAGGATGCCAGTCGTATTGGATGAGGGACTTCCATAGCAGCTTCATGTTAACTCAATTACCTTTTTAAAGATCTGATTTCCAGATATGGTTACATCCTGAGGTACTGGGAGTTAGGGCATCAACATAAGGGTTTTGAGTGAACACAGTTCAGCCCATAACAGCTCATGCAGCAGGACACGAGGAAAGCAGCTTCCTGTGCATGTGCGCTACTGGCCCACAGCGCTCTCTCACACTCTCTTTGTTTCTGAAGGCACCCCTCAGTGAAGCGATAGCCTAGACGGTAGCAGACATGAATTTTCAGTAGCGAAGGGGTGCTTCTAGATAGAGCTCTGAATCCTTCCTCTCCTTTGCAAGACACTCCGATCCTTTTTACAAATATATGCTATTACTCACCGACAGGGCTCCCTATTACTGTTTTTGCTGATTCTATGCAATGTGATAAATTTAGCCTAACTCTTTCTGAGTTGTAGGTAAAACACATTTAGAATTACAGAAGAAGAAATAGCAAGCTGTCTGCAAAAATGTATTCAGTGGCAGGATGACGATGCTCTGTGGAGATTATGTTCCGCCGGAGCTTTAATAGCATTGTGGCTAGCCTTCATTAAGCATTTGTTCTATTACAGGCTCTATGATAGATGTGTTCTGTACATTACCTCATTAACTTGCAAAACATCATTCCCATTTTTCAGATGAGGAGATTGACACTTGGAGAGGTGAGGTCACTTAGCTCAGGTTTGGGCTCCTGGCCACTTGGGGCCACAGCCTGTGCTATTAGTTACTGGACCCCAGTGCTAGGGAAAGAAGGCATGGAGTAGGAAGTGACAGTTGCTGCGGCTTTGCTCAATGTTTAATTATAGAACTCCAGAGCTGGACGGGACCCATGAGATCATGGAGTCCTTGCCTAAGGACACACCTCAGGTGGGTTACCATTTAGAACTCGAATTCTGATGTTCTGATTCCAAATCTGGTATTCTTCAATCTTTGATTCTTCATTTGCCATGTGATAATAATTATGACAAAAACATAATGCATTATTTTAGAGTATTGTTAATATCTCAAAATGTTTTGTACTTATATTAAATGTGTTTATTAAATATATTATAATATAATATTATGTCATATTATATGATATTATATAATTATATTAAATATATTAAATGTTTTGTATTTATATTAAAAATCAAAACCAAAAAGAAACCATAGATTTTAATTGGCTAAATGGGAAATATCCTGAGCTCCTCTGGGCAAAGAGGAATTTAACCATGAGAAACGGGATGTGTCTTAAAAGCCATGCTTCTCACCAATGCACCTCCTCCTCCTCCTCCTCCTTCTCTCCCCCCCCCTCCTTCCTTTGTGATCCTGGAAATTGAACCAGGGGCATTTTACCTCCAAGCTACACCCCCAGCCCTATTTTACTTTGTTTTTCTACTTTGAAACAGGGTCTTGCTAAGATGCTGAGGGTCTCACTAAGTTGTTGAGGCTGGCCTCAAACCTGTGATCCTGCTGTCTCAGCCTCCCACGTACTGGGATCACAGGTGTGCGCCACCACCCCCAGCATATGTGGGCTGTTTTCAGCCTAGTTCCCAATCATTAAGACTGACCAGAAGGGGCAGACTGACTCTTGGTCATCACCTAAGGCCGAGGACAAAGCTTTCAGATCCAGGACACAAAGCATGCAGAGTATAGCAGACGATTGCAGCATGGAGGAAGCACATGGAAACCGTTTCCAGGGTAAAACAAGACATTAATATATATTAAGATTTCTTGTCACAAGCAACAGAATCTACTGCCAGCTAAATCAGGGGGAACGGGAGGGGGAGAGGGAGAAAGGTGTCGTCCTGCTGTAAGATTCTTCATACGAAGAAAGGAAGGCTGAAGAAACTGGGTCTAGAACACAGAGGGACAAGGTAACTCCAGATGGCCTCGAAAACTAGAATGAATGAACACAAACTATATCATCTGCCATAGTTTCATTTCATTCAAGAACTAAAGTCCCAGAAGAGAAAATCTGAGAGTTCAAGCCTCACTTATGCCTGCCTCAACCAATGTGGCCAGTGGAGGCAGCTGGAGAGGCGGCCTCCCAGGACAGCGCAGGCGGCCATGATGGAAGGGCGGTCACCTGTGTTCCCACCAAGAGCACCGCACCATCTTGGGAGTCCTCCAGATGCCTTCAGATTATCCAAGTTATCAGGGCCCCCAGAGAGCTCTGTTCTATGTAGACGTAATAGTGGAAATTAAAACTGAGACGTTTTAAAAAATATTTATTTATTAATCCATCTAAAAAATAACAAACTCACTTCATATTAACGTACATGATGTATTTTTAAAAATGAAAATAACTGTATTTTCCAAAATAAAAAATACTGATGGAAAGAGGGGTGTTGTTTTATATTTTTTCCCCTTTTTGGCGGTGCTGGAATCGAACCAAGGGCTTTATATATGCTAGGTGAGAGCCACATCCCCAGCCTATTTTTGCCAATCTCTTCACTCCAGCCTTAACAGGAAACGACTAAATGCTCATATCAGTTTTTCATTTACTCCCTTGTGATATTTTATTTTAGTTCATGTATTTGAGGAAAATCTCATCTCACACAGATGTGTGGTAGGAAAAGGAGATCATTGTGGAGCTCCTTTTTCTGATATGATACCAAAACTCAGTAAAAAGAAAAAATTGAGACCTTATTAATAAATTTTTTGAACTCAGTTACATTAAAATCCATTGATGTCTCTTGCACTTTTTTTTTTTTTTTTTGCGGTACCGGGGATTGAACGCAGAGGCGTTCTACCTCCGCGCTACGCCCCCGGCCCTATTTTTTATACTTTATTTTGAGACCGGGTCTCACGAAGTTGTGGAGGGCCTCACTAAGGAGAGAGAGAGAGAGAGAGACAGGGAGAGAGAGAGAGAGAGAGAGAGAGAGAGAGAGAGTGTTTGCGCGCGCGCGCATGCGTGAGCTGAGGCTGGCCGCGAACCCGGATCCTCCGGTCTCCGCCTCCCAAAGTACTGGGATTACAAGCGTGCGCCGTGTGTCTCTTGCACTTTAAATGGGTCTCACCCCTGTGTGATTTTGTACCATCATGCATTGGTCATTTTTAAAACATCGCTTCAATGAGTTATGCAACTCTTCCAAATACTGACACATTTCATTTATCCTATGCAAAATCATAGCACTCAATATCGTCACCAATCTCATCAGAGAAATATTTAAGCATTGGGAAGTGCCAAGCTCCTGACGGCAGAAACTAAGTTTTTTAATTTTCCCATGAAATCTCCAATTTTATTAGCAAAAAATAAAAATAAAAATCTAGCCATTGTTTTCCTTGAAGTGATAGTCTCAGTTTCTTGATTTTGAGAAAGTATCTGCCCAATACTCACGTGGGAATAACCACGGTCTGTCCCCTCCCCCAGTCATTCTTTCAACTCAAAATGGAATGCCATGAGAAAAGGCGGCCCAGACGGCACACTCTTCAACATGGAGCGCATGCCCTGACAGCAGAAGTGCTGTCTCTGTTCTCCCCATTTCCCAATATTAAAACATCCCTGATATTAAAATGATGTGTGTCAGGGGGTGGCATAAAAGAATTAATAATTTTTATTGTTTCATCAATGACATTTTAACATGAAAGCAGACCTTTTTCTCTTTAAAATATTGTCTGTGGTGGTGAATGGGTAATGAGATGCCCACTAGGGTGGACTTCAACGTATTCGAGCTGTTTCATTCCTCAAGCCTCATTTTCCCCCTCCCCACCTCCTTCCCCCCAATCCCCTTCCATCATTCTTCTGGTTTCTTGTTTGACTGGAGTCCCTTTTGTCTCCTATTTTCGTTCTGGCTCCCACATATGAGAGAAAACATATGACCCTTGACTTTCTGATACCGGCTGATTTCATTTAGCTTAGTATTTTCAAGTTCCATGCATTTTGCTGCAAATGACAAAATTTTGTTCTTCTTTATGGCTAAGTCAAATTCCATTGTGTGTATACACCACATTTTCATTACCCATTCATCTGTTCACAGACACCTATGGTGGTTCCATAATTTGGCTACTGTGAATTGTGCTGCTGAAACATGGGTCTGCATGTATCACTATTGTATTCTAACTCCATACATGAAACTATCACTACCAATGTCACTAACATGTACGGGGAGGCAGACAGGAGGACCGGGGTGGGATATGGAGGAAAATATACCAAGTGATGTGTGCATGTTTTTATGCATCACTTCGAATCTCACTATGATGTAAAATTATAATATACCAGTGAAAGTATTAAGAATGCCTAGTTGGACCATCTGGTGGCATTTCCTCATTTTGTGCCAAAGAACCAATGATTTGGCCCACCCCTGCTTTTTAATTTTTAACTTTTTATTTGGAAATAAATTTCAACTTTAAAAAAATTTAAAAGTAAAAATAATACAAAGAACACCCAGATACTCCTTATTTTGACTTCCCAGTTTTAACTATTTGACTTCATTTGCTTTTTCGATTATTCTCTCTCCCCATCCTCTCTTTAGTTCCTTTTTTTTCTGAATCATCTGAGGTTAAGTGACATACATAAAGGGTATTTACCCCTAAATAGTTCAGTGTGTATTTCCTAAGGAGAGGGCATTTTCTCTTCAATAACCACAGTGTAGTGATCAACTTTATAAAGTTGCATTGATAATGTTTTTATTGTCCATATTCCAGATTTGCCAGCTGACCTAGAAGGCCGTTTATAGGTATAAGATTTAGTGTTGGGTGAGATACTATATTTAGCTCTTTTGTCTTTCAAGCCTCCTTTAATCTGAAATAGTTCAGCAAACTTTTTTTTGGTGGGGGTTCTGGGGATTGAACCCAAGGGCATTCTACCTCCGACCTACAACCCCAGCCCTATTTTATTTTTATTTTTATTTGGAAACAGGGTCTTACTAGGTTGATGAGAGGTTCACTACTTGCTGAGACTGGCCACGAACCTGCAGTTCTCCTGTCTTAGCCTCCCAAGTACTGGAATTACAAGCGTGCACCACCACGCCCAGCTCAAACTTTTTTTTTAACGACACTGACATTTTCAAGAGTAAGAGCCACCCTCCTTCATTTAAAAAGAACAAAGGAGAAAACAAAGATAACAATCTTCATTTTGTGATTTTCTAATGTCTCATTGTGATTAGATTCAGACTATGCCTTCCAGACCAGAATGCTGCAGAGGCATCCTTCCCAAGGGCCATGTCTGGGGGCGCATGATCGTCCTGTGTCTTTCCTAGTAATGTTAATTGTGATCGCTAGTCAAGGTGTGGCCTGAGTTCTCCACTAAGAAATTACTGTGTTTATTTTTTCTTTTGCTACAGTACGTAGTCTGTGGGGAGACCGTGCAATATCCTGCTTCTCAGTCAAATGTCCCCCTAGATTTAGTATCCACTGATGACTCTTGCTCCATTCCCCACTCCACACCAACCATTAGCCTCAGTATCTGACTACAAGCAGGAGCCTTCCTTTCTCCCTCTTCGATTTACCTATCATTTATATCTATAAATTAATCTATTTCTCATCTATCTGTGTATCTCTGTCTCTATGTATCTTACATTGACATGAACTCATGCATTTCTATTTCTTTTCAATTCTTTATCATACATTCCTGCACTTAAGTATTTTGGTGCTAACTTTGTCCTAGATCTGGCCAGGAGGATCCCTCCAAGCGGTCTCCTGTGTTTCTGTGACATGTCTGAATCATGTTTTTTCCTTGAGCACTTTCTCACTATCTGGCATAATAGTTTCTGGCTCATCTTGTCCCTTCCTTGGTCCAGTCCCCAACTCAGCTATTTCTTCGAGGAGGCCTTCTTCCTTTTAGCTCCTATTTCTTTTGCACCATCATTATAAATTTCAAGTGAAAAGTGCAGGTAAAGACTTTTTTTATTGGTACATTCTGATTATATATAATAGCAGGGTTCACTGCTACATATTTATACATGCACATACATAATTTAGTCAATTTCATTCCCCAGTACCTCAAAGGGCAAGTAAAGTCTTAATATTATTATGACAATGGTTTTGACCTCTTGGATATTTCCTGCAGATGTCTCAGGCACCCCTCAAGGCCTGTGGACGCTTTGAGAATTACTGCGAAGTATAAATTATGCTGAAGTTAACTGCATGGTAAGGCATTATTTATAATCTGTCTTGCCAAATATGTGTTCAGTTAACTTCACTGAGGAACTAACAATCTCCACTTGCTGCTGTGGTCTTGCTACTTAGCCTGGTGTTGAGTACTTATTTTCTTCCTCTGGAAATAGGGATGATATTACCTACTTCCCAGGACTGCTAAGGATGAACTGAGATAACTCAACTTATACGAGGTGAGGCCTCCTATGAAGCACCGGCCAGCAGACCTGTGAGTAAGGAAGCCTGGGCGGGGCTTTCAGTGCCAGCCCTTGTCTGACCGTGGCCACACGAGAGATCCTGAGCAAGACCTCGGAGTCCAGTTATCCCTCGGAACCATGAGAGGCCACGGTAAGATGATGTTGTTGTAAGCTACTGCATTTGGGGGTGCTTGTTTACACCATGTCTAACAGTGCCTACATGTGAGAGCGCAAGAATGAAAACTATAGGAACGGGTGATCTGTCTCCAAACATGGGCTATGAAATAAGTCACAAGTGAAATATGACACTGTGCACACTTGGCAAATGCCCAAGAGAGAGACTTGATGAAGAAAGGCTCTTTTTTTTTTGAGGCACTGGGGATTGAACCCAGGGGCATTCTACCTCTGAGCTATACCCCAGCCCTCTTTATTTTTTTACTTTTGAGATGGAGTCTCACTATGTTGCAGAGGGTCTCGCTAAGTTACAGGGGCTGGCTTCAAACCTGTGATCCTCCTGTCTCAGTCTCCCAAGTACTGGGGTTACAGCATGTGCTACCATGCCCGGCTGAAGAGAGACTCTTAAAAGAACTGCACATGTTAACTGTTGCAATCCTGGGACCAAGTCAAGGTGAGCAGGATGTGGTCTCTGGCTTTGATGACGCACTCGATGTTCCTTGAGGCAGCCATGAGTGTTCTTTCTTCCTTTCCTTCCCTATACCTTTTTTTTCACTCCTCCATCTGTCCTCACATTCATTTTTCTTCTCCACCCACAGCAGCTGGATAAAAAAAGTAAAGAACATGAATTTTATAGTGTTACAGGCTTGGGTTTGAACCTACTTATTATTTGTTTGACTTGGGGCAAATTATTTTTTCTCTCCTGGCCTTCCTTCTTCCATCTCTAAATGGAAACAAATGCTTCCTAGAGTTATTGAGATGACTAGACGACATTATTAAAAGCATGCTGCACATTGCTAGGCACATAGTAGGTCCACAATACACCACAAGTGTCGCTCCACTTCCGTTTCCCTCAAGCTCAGCTGAAGTTTTCTCTGTGCTTACTCCCTGTTCCTTGGCCTCTGTCCCTGTATTATTTCATAGATGCTGTTTTGTTTCCATTTGTGGGTAGCTCTGCCAATGCACACAGCTACCTACAAATTCCAGATGCTAAGAGAAAAGCCCTGGAAATGCAGATGGCACATTAGATACCTGTGGGAAGCTTGTGTATTGGATTAGAAGCAGACAAAAGCTAAGTCTCCTGGCCAAAATGGGCTCCTGGGCGAGGGCAGGCCAAAAGGGGTGAAGGCAAACCAAAGCCAATGGGTGTTGCCGTGATGCACTTCAGAATTGAAGTCATCTGATATGTCCCAGCTCAGGTCCAAGCGAGGTGGATGCCCCTGGGTGGGAAAGAGGAGATGGCCCCTAGGAAAGAAGCAGCTGTGCTCCTGGGGGAAGAGGGAGTGGTTTCTCTGTAGACTCCAAAGGGAGCGCCCTCTGGGAACTCCCAGAGACTCAGGGAGACAGTGCTCCAGGGAAGCCTTACATCTTAGGGAATCTGGTTGTAACCCATAGAATGTTTAGTTACCCACCTTCGTATTGGGCAGTTGTGCTGGTTAAAGGGACCTGATCAGGTAATGAGGGCTGAAGTCCATGGGGGGTTCAAGGGCAGATCAAATGCACCTTTAGACCTTTGACCTCTTCAGCTACACACGGGCCAAGGCTGAGCCATGTGCTGGGGTAGGATGCCATGCATATCTAGTTACTTCTGAAAAACAGAAAGGAAACATACAGGAAATTATGCTCATTCAAGGCCATCGCAATAACCACACAGGTAGGGGGTAATATTCCGGGGTAAAAAATAAGAGTTGAGTTGGTTCAAGAATCCTCTCTGACAGATAGAGGTGTTTATATACAAAACTTTCTTATATACTTGTATTTCTACACAAATCCTTCCTTGTCTTTTCAGAACTCCAAGTGTTCATATGGACATACCAATGGTTAGTGTTAGAGACAAACTTAGAGAGGACTTAATTCCATTTTCCATTTCTTGGCTAAGATAACTGAAGCCCAGAGATGTGATGCATTCTCCAAGATCAGAGAGCTAATTAGGGATGGGGCCAGGGCTAGACGCTTGGATGCCTGACCCCCAGCCCAGTGCTTCCAGAGCTCCTTCTCCCTACAGCAACTCAATAATTACAGTCTGCCCTTTTTTTGGTTAACCACCGCTTATGAAAAATACTTACTAGGTGCCTCATTTTTTGCTCTAAGGAGGTCACTTTCCCTTTCAGTAAGGTTCATACTGATCTGAAAGGAGGCACACAATAAATAACAGGCTATAATAGTTTAGCAGAAACTAGTTCATAGTTGTTTATACATGCATTCCATGGATATTTATTAATCATCTACTGTGTGCCAGGCACTGTGTTAATCATGATGGGTTCTAATGAGCACAAAAGACAGTTGCAGAAAACAGAGACTCAATACATAAACAAACAGTAGGGAAAGACCTGGTATTTATTGTTGACCATAAGTTTGATCCATCATGGGGGAAAAAAGAAATATGTTCTTGAGGGCTGGAAAGTAGTTATTTTTGCTATGAATTAGTCAGATCTTATAATGTTATATTTGGCTCACAAAAACTGCAGAAGAATCGGGAAAAAAAGATTATTACAGGGAGTTTTAAAAAATGACTCCCATATTCCTATAAGGACAAAAATAAAATGGAGTGAAATATTTAGATTTGAACTTAGCAACCTAAGAGAGGACTTGAAACTAACTTGAATATGTGGAAATGTTAACTGTCTGTGCTTTATCTTTATAAAGAACTTTGCAAAAATTAAAATAAAAGAACTTAAGGTACAATAAGATATGTTGTGGTTGGAGAGAAGAAAGAACCCCTCGGGGTGATCAGCCCAGGCCTTGGGGTGAAGGATCTGTAGAGGAGAGAGACTCTTCTCTGTAGGTCAGCTTCTCTGCCTGAGTTCTTGGTCAGAACTGTTGTGGTATTTTCATTCTTTTTCCCAAGGTTTATGCTGGTTCATGAAATTCCTGAGGACTTGCAGCCCCTGAGCTCCTGCGCTGCCCCTCGGGGCTCATCTATTGGTACAGGCTTCTCCTCCTCCTCCTCCTCCTCCTCTTCCTCTTCCTCCTCTTCTTCCCCCTCCTCTTCCTCTTCCTCCTCCTTGTAGTCCTCTTCCTCCTCTTCTTCCTCCTCCTGCTCCTCCTCTTCCTCCTCCTCTTCCTCTTCCTCCTCCTCCTCCTCCTCCTCCTCCTGCTCCTCATCTTCCTCCTCCTCCTGCTCCTCCTCTTCCTCTTCTTCCTCCTCCTCCTTCCTGGGGTTTGTACCAAGGGCAGTCTATCTCCAAGCTACACTCACAGCCCTTTTTACTTTTATTTTGAAATAGTGTCTTGCTAAGTTGCTGAGGGTCTTGTTAAGTTGTTGATGCTGTTCTCGAACCTTCAATCCTCCTGTTTCAGCCTCCCAAGTACCAGGATTACAGGCATGTGCCACCACACCTGGCTTGGCACAGATTTCTCATGGCAAGGCTAGCCCTCCATGGCTCAGTGCTGTTACCACTGACTACAGCCATCCCTAACCATGTTTCCCAAGCATAGGGCTGTAGGGCCTTATACTATTATGTGGTTCTGGGCCCAGAAGGATCAGTACCACCCCAGATCCATCGAATCAGAATCAGTGGTTGATTATAGTGCCCAGTGGTTCCCATGCATATTAAAGTTTGAGTAGCTTTGTTCTAAAACCCTGGACACTGAGTCACAGAAACTTGACTTCAAAGCTTATCACTGGCACTTTCTGGCTCTGTGACTTAGGCTAAGTCACCAAACCTATGTGGGGTTCAGTTTCTTTATCTGTGAAATGGATACAAGAATTCTTATCTTGTGGATGCTCAGAAAGGCCTTTCCCATCTACTTATTTCAAATAGATCTTTCCTATTGTATTTACCTCAGTTCTTTATTTTTTTTTATTTCTTTGAGAGTAGTTCTTACATCTTGAACTTATTTGCGTCTATAATGTTTGAATGTAAGTTCCATGAAGGCAGGAGCCATAGCTGTCTTGTGTATCGTAGTATCCTTGGGGCCTAGCACAGTGCCTGCAATTTAATGGGTTGCTCAATATTTGTTGAATAGCTGAATATTACAAGGGTTCAATTAGAGGCTGCAAGAGAAGCTCCACATCTAACTTGGAGAAAATGTTCACTAAACAATTGCTGTTGACAATACCGGCTGTGTGATGTGCAAAATGAAAATGAGGACCCCGGGTTAAAACATTAGCAAGAATTTCAAGATGGCAACAGCAGAGCAATAACCAAGCATGGGGGTGGGAGGAAGCCAGCTATTAGTATTACTATTACTGTGATGATCTGCAGGAGACACAGCCACCACTGGAGAACAGACCATCCCACCTTCTCCTTAAGGTATGACATGGGGGACACAGGCAGCACATCTCGTCTCCTTCCTGGGCGTGTCTCCCTCTCGGTTACATGCTCAGATGAATGGGCTTGGAGACAACTTGAAACTTGAAAAAGCACAAAGCAGACCTTGTCATGTTGTCCAGCCCTAAGTATTCCCCACAGCAAAATTCTGTTTTACATCTGATGCATAAGTGTGGCATTCATTGAATCAGCAGAAGTCCCATCACTGTGTGCTAAACAGAATTTTAAACGAGCTTCCTCAGAGGTAGAATGCCTCTGGGTTCAATCCCTAGTACCACAAAAAAAAGTTTTAAAATGTAATGGGAGCCAGGCGTGGTGGCCTGTGATCCCAGCACTTGCTGAGACAGGAGAATCACAGGTTCCCAGCCAGCCTCAGCAACTTAGTGAAACCCTCTTTCAAAATAAAAAAAATAAAATAGGGCTTCCAGTCCTTTTTTTTGTTATTTTGTGTGGGGGTGGGGTCGGTGTGCTACTGAGCACTCTACCTCCAAGCTATACCCCCAGCCCTTTTCATTTTATTTTGTTTTTGTGGTACTGGGGATTGAACCCAGGGGCATTCTACCTCTGAGCTACATCCCAGCCCTGTTTTACTTTTTATTTGGAAATGTCTCACTAAGTTGCAGAGGGCCTCACTAAGATGCTGAGGCTGTCCTTGAACCAGGGATCCTCCCTGTCTCAGCCTCCCAAATTGGGATTACAAGCCTGAACCACCACACCCGGCTCTGCCCTATTTTTTTTTTTTTTGAAACGGGGTCTCTCTAGGTTGGTGAGAGTCTCACTACTTGCTGAGGCTGTTCTCTAACCTGCGATCCTCCTGTCTCAGAAGTACTGGGATTACAGGCATGTACCACTGCATGCAGCTAACACATTCTTAAAACAGGTTGGAGGGAAGGGAAGAAGTTGATTGATCAGTGAGTACTAGGTTAAAGTTAAGATATGGTGTGCTGTTGCATAGTAGAGTGATTGTAGATAGCAATAATGTACTGTGTATTTCAAAAGCTAGAAAAGGATTTTGAATGTTATCACCATAAAGAAATGGTACATGAGACAGATATCTTTAATCTGTTAAACCTTATACAATGTATGGTATAATTTTTTGTGTGTTTGTGTATCAGTTAAATAAATTAATTTTAAAAAAGAAAAAAAAAACGAGCTTCCATAACGCGTATGTCTGTAATGTATGGCTTTTAATTTACTTGATAATGTAAAAATACTGTCTGAGATAAGGAATGAAACAGAGTCACTGAATTCTGCCTTAACAACTTTTGTGTATGAAAGACTGAAAGTAAGGGCAGTACTCAAAATATAAAACAGTCAGGAGGAATTAGAGCTGAGAACCGGGAGACAGAAACTCACTCCCAAACAACCCGCCTGGTGCTGGTTTCAGGATGAGCTGGATTGGGGCTCACGATTACGAAGAGCAAAAGCCAGGTGTGTGCAGGGTCCCAGCCCTGCTGGGTTGAGTGACATCCTGCCTGCGCTGAGTTTATCATCAGAGCCTTGGTTCCTTTATCTGTTAAATCTGGAAAATCCCCTACCTCCTGCCTACCTTACAGAGGCAAAGAGAAAAAAGGACATCACTCTTGCAAAAAGGCTTTGTCCAATATTATGGCATAAACAAGAAAGGTGCGACTCAGTAGAAAGAACTCTAGGCTGGAAGCCCCAAAGCCTCCTTTCTGACACAAATGTTCCAATTTATTAACTTGCCATGTGCAGTACGGGCTGGGGTAATAGACCTGAGTCAGAGGTCCAAACCTACCTTTATCTGGCTGTGCAAACTTGGGCAGGTTCTTTAAACTCAAGGAACCTCAGTTTTCTCATCTGTAAAATGGGGTTGAACTAAATCTCCAAGAGCATTTGGCACACATGACCCTTCCTCAACAAATCTTTCTTAGCCTCCCTGTTTTTGTTGTTGTTGTTACTGGTGGTGGAAGTGGTAGTGTTGTTGTTGGTGGTGGTAAGGATAATAATGTTTATAAAACATCAAAGCACTCTCTGTCCTTATGGTATTACTGTTGCTAAATTCAAACTGGGGAAGACTTATAGTCCCTGTTCTCCTCTTCCTCTTTCTACTGGCCCCATATTCCTGTAGTTTTCTGGTTCTGATGCTGCAGGGTCTATTGTTTGGATCCATCTGGACATTAACTTGTAACTATAGCAGGAGCCATCTCTAAGGGGCTTGTGCTTGAATTGTGAGATTTGGAAACTAAAAGAGCCTTCCAGAGGTAAGAAGCAACAGGTAGGTAGGTGGTCCTGATATTTCAGAACATCTGGCCCTGCTGGGTGTACCTTCAAAGCATACAGCTGAGACACCATAGGCTCATCAGTTCCACTTAATCCAAGGTCTTAAATACATACTTGGCTAGAAATACAAGCATTATCTTAGTATTTCTGCTCAGCGTGGATGATTGTATGAGTTTGATAATGGCTCCAGTTCTCCCACCATCTATTATTTTACTCTGCACAATTCTCAGCCGTACAACGTAAGTCTGTTTAGGAGACACGAATCATGGTGGCTGTACAGGTCATGTTTTCCCCAGCAGCCATGGTCGTAGTTTAGAACCAGATGCCACCCCACTCTAGCCAGCCTCGTAGACTTAGGACCTAGGCTGACCTGACCACCATAGCTTTCCCCTGGCCACAGTGAACGGGTCAGGAGGTGGCCTCATGGCTCAAGGCAGGCTATTTTGTCTTTTCTCTGGATTTTCCCAACACACTGGTGGACAAAATGAAAACGATGAGCCTATTTCCCCTGTTGGCATGCAACTATAGAAATGAGAGACAGATGGACGGTGCTACAGAGCACCACGACGATGTTCTAGCCAGGTCTATTCTTGCTCGTTCCAGGGTTTGGGTATGTGAACCAATGAACCAATAAACTAAACCCTTTGCACCCTTTCATCCTTGAGTGGTTTGAATCTGTTTCTCTCACTTATAAACCAAAGTCCTCATTGCACAATCAGATACAAATATCTATGTAACTGACCAACAAGAAGTCCTTTTTCTTGGAGTCATGGTGACAGAAGTGACATTATGGGGGTACTAGAGTGAGAGGCAGAGATGAAGTAGAGTCCAGTAGGTACATGGTACTCTTGCAAGGATGTGGGTGGAATGAAAAGAGAAAGCGATCGGGCAAGAGCAGGGTCAGGGGCTCAGGGGAAACAATGTTTTGCACGCTAGAGGAAAACCATGGCCGCCTGCGTTCTCTCCTCTCTAAGACCGGGAGGAGATAACAATGGGGAGTGTCCCAAGAGAAACACAGAAGAGAGCCCCAAAAGGGCAGCAGCATTTGTTCGCAGGGAGACGATCTCCTCTGAGAGCAGAGTAAAGTGAGAGAAGGTGCTGAGAGAGAGGTGAGGAAGCTCATACTAGGGTGGCTGCAATTTTCTCACTCCAGGAGAAAGTTCAGTGGGTTAAATTGCTGTTTGGACAGGAGTGGGGTCCTCCAGCTAACAGCTGTGCTGCCTTCTACTCTGGAACTACCCAGCAGCCAAGAAAAGGAGACACGGCACCAAGTATGGTAGCAGGTGCCGATGCCTGTAATCCCAGTACTTGGGAGGCTGAGACAGGAGGACTGTAGGCTCTAGACCAGCCAGAATGATTTAGCAAGACCTTCAGCAACTAAGTGAGATCCTGTTTGTTTGTTTGGTACAAGGGACATTTTTTGGTACCCAGGGGCATTTGACCTCCGAGCTACACCCTTGGCCTTTTTAAAAATTTTTTGTTTTGAAACAGGGTCTTGGTAGGTTCCTGAAAGTCTTGCTACATTGCCGAGGCTGTTCTTGAACCTGGGATCCTCATGTCTCAGCCTCCCAAGTACTGGATTTACAGGTGTGCACCACCATGCCCAGCCCCTATTTCAAAATAAAAATATAAAAAGCGCTAGGGGTGTGGCTTGAGGCTAGAATGCCCCTGGGTTCAATCCCCAGTACAAACAAAAACAAAAACAAAAACAAAAACAAAAACAAAAACAAAAACAAAAACAAAAAAAAAGAGAGAGAGAGAGGAGAGAGAGAAAGAGAAAGAAGTGTCAACAGCGACAGACCATGGGATTGACTATGGCTTTTGGGATTGATCTCTGTGTGGTAATTGATGGCCTGGCATCAACTCTCATATCCCCACCTTCTCCACTTGGCAGGGGCATCCGTTGAGGCCATGCATGTGGCCCTGGAGAGAAGACAGGTTCTGTGAAGTCGGTGAACCTGGCAGAGGAGGGGGAAATCAATGGGCTGTGTGCCCATGTAATCTTTCTTTCATCTCCTAGTTAACTGCTGTAACAAAATTTCCCAGGGGGAGATTTACTGATGTCCTGGTCCCATTGGGATTGTGCAGAGAGAGTGTCCTGCTTTGCCATGGCTCTTTATTATTCTTCAGTGCCCCAGAGAGCAGGCTGATGTGATGCTGTAGAGAACCAGAACAGTATTAGTAACTCTCACCTGCCTTAACAATACAGACATTGCTTCCCTTATGTTGGGGTTACATCCCAGTAAACCCACCACATGTTGAAAATGCATCGAACACACCTAACCTACCAAACATGGTAACTTAGCAACACAGCTTGCCGTAGAGCAGGGGTTGTTTATCCTCGAGGGAGCAGTAGCTCACAGCTGCTGCCTGGCATCTTAGCGGTGGATCGTACCTTGTATTGCTAGACCCAGAAAATATCAAAATTCATTATTGTTTCTACTGAACATGTATTCCTTTTGTACCATTATCATAAAGTCAAAAATTTTAAGTCAAACCCATCAATAGCTGGGCGTGGTGGCGCACGCTTGTAATCCCAGTACTTGGGAGGTGGAGACCGGAGGATCCGGGTTCTCGGCTAGCCTCAGCTACTTAGTGAGGCCCTCCACAACTTCGTGAGACCCGGTTTCAAAATAAAGTATAAAAAATAGGGCGGAGGGTGTAGCTTGGAGGTAGAACGCCCCTGGATTCAATCCCCGGTACCACATACACACACAAAAAATCAATAGAGATGGATATGGACCATCTCTATTTGAGGACATACCGGTTGTTTCCCAACTTAGCTGTTTGTTTTTATGTTGGCCTTCTTGTGTATTAGTTGAGGCAGTATAAAATGCAGAGTTTAAGGGCTCTCTTTGTCAAGTTAGGTGGACCTGGATCTGAATCTTATTGATACCTGTAATAACCTTATATGACCTTTACAATGTTATTTTCTCTCTCTCTCTCTCTCTTTTGTTCTTTTGGTTCTGGGGATCGAATCCAAGGGCATTCTATCTCTGAGCTATACCTCCAGCCCTATTTTATTTTTTATTTTTAAACAGGGTCTCACTAAATTGCTGAGGGTTTCACTAAGTTGCTGAGGCTGGCCTCGAACCTGTGATCCTCCTGTCTCAGCCTCCCAAGCATTGGGATTATAGGCATGCGCTACCACGCCTGGCTATTTTGTCTCTTTAATATTGCATTTCTCATCTGTAAAAAGGAATGATGAAAGTGTCTAATCTATTATGAATATTAAATGAGATAACATGCAACGTTATTAGATATAGCATGACGCATAAAAGATGCTTTCACAGTTGAATTCCATCAAGATATATCTATATATATCTATTATAATTTCTATTCTTCTTTTTTTATCCTGTCACAAGATTCCAGTGTACCTTGGACACATTTATTTATGATATTAACCAGGGAGATCAGTTTACAACTGCCATTACTAGCTTTGTTTTTAATTAAGTGACAGGTTGGAAGGTAAACCACTGGTCCTCACTGGTGGGTAAGTTTTGTCAGATGCTAAGTCTAACTCAGGATAGTGAACACTTGAGGCATGATCACGGGGATTTTGTAAGCCACGTTTATTTTATTTTATTTTTTTTAAATTAAAAAAAATTTTTTTGTGGTACCGGGGATTGAACCCAGGGGCGTTCTACCTCCGAACTACACCCCCGGCCCTATTTTTTATCCTTTATTTTGAAACAGGGTCTCACGAAGTTGCAGAGGGCCTCACTAAGTAGCTGAGGCTGGCCGCGAACCCAGATCCTCCGGTCTCCGCCTCCCAAGTACTGGGATTACAAGCATGCGCCACCACGCCCGGCTTGTAAGCCACATTTAAAAGAGTGGGTGGTTGATTAGTGATGTCTGCTATGGACATGCTTAAAGTAGTGAGTGACTTCACCCATTTCCTCTATGTGTTTACCCTGCAATAGACACTGAGGTGTCTATTACATCGGGACACCGATGCAAGTCATAGGCCAAAGAGTGTTACATATCTTCCAGAACTGCAGATGCTAATGGAGAAGGTATCTGCTGATTTGAAGAGCTAGAGGAGTGGCCGTCATTAAACTCAAGGTCATGGAACAGTGGATAGCTATAAAGAGAAAGAAATACTGCATTTCACAGTCATGTACTTAGAAAATGGCAGTGTAGTGTGCACATGTAAATCTGGAGTCTCTTGAATTGACAGGTTTAAGACTGCGTCTGCACATTTTCAGGGAAACTGTTTGCAAAGTTAAAGGAAAAAAAAAGCGCCAATCAACTAGTTGCTGATGTTGGGCCATGCTTCATTTCCTGCTTCTTCTTTGTCCCTCCCACATCTGGATCTGCGTGAGTCCCACCTGCAGCTCAGCTGGTGCCACCCGACCTGCAGAGCCTAATCCTTCCTATTGTCAGCAGGGACATTAACAAACTTCGTGGGCTTCTAGGTAGCCTGGAACCCCCATCCCAGTCTTCTCCAGTCTCACCTTGTTACCTTGAGCTCTGGAATCTACCCTTGGGCTCCACCTTGCTGAAGTTCCTGAACAGCCTGGTTGGTGCAGATCTCTCAAAGGACTTTCTCTCTGCATTCTACATACTCACCTGACAGGAGGTCTTGCTGCCTCTTTCTTTCGCATGTCAAAGTTTTTTCTTAGATTATAGCCTGAGTCTTATTAATGAGACTTTTGCTTCCACATGGTAGTATTAACAATGGATACAATGTGGGCTTTGAAATCAGCAGACCTAGGTTCTAATTTCAGCTCTGCTTTCTCTTAACTATGTGGCATTGGACATATGGGTTGGTTTTCTCCTCTATAAAATGGGAGTATAAATACTAACATGGCAGGGTGTTTGTTATATCCTGGAGGATAAAAGGCAAAATAAGTAGATGACCTAACACAGAGTAGCTGCTAATACAATAATAACAACACTAACAGATATCATATATTGATCACTTATAATATATAAGGCATCGAGCCAAGTAGGTGCTTTACTTATTTTATCCTCCTCCCCATAACAAAATTAATATTATGATTCTCATCTCACAGATAAAATTGAGGCTTAGCACGCTCAGTATCTTAACCAATGTCACTAAGAGGATAAAGGGCAGAGACTGGATTTAAGCCAAGATCTGTTTGTCCAAGTCCAAAGTCAGGCCTCTTTTAATTACACTATACTGACAACAGATAGTATGAACATCTTCCACCCATTTGGATGAATTTTTTTTTTTCTGACGCTGGGTTTATCCCAGCCATTTACTATGACCCTCCGGACATAAGTGATTACAGTTTTCCTCTTCCCACTCCCTGCAGTCTGCCCCATTCTGTTCCCATGGAACATTTTATGACTGGCCATGTCACAAGATCTGACAGTCCTAAGTCTATTATGCCAAACAAATTTGAGTTTTAAAATATTGAATTGGTTTTAGATACAGCCATGGGAGTAATTTGAAAATCTGGGCTCCCAACCAACAAAGTAATTTCCTTTTATTAATGGGGAAATAAACATCTCCCATAAAGAATGTTGCCTTCCTTCCATAGCCCTTGTCCTCAGAAATGCAGGCCTGGGTGGGCATCATTCATACCAGAGGATATCATGTGACACTAAGTGGGCAAGTTGGAGACCCAGAGTTGACCTTTCTATGTGTCTGCTTGACCCTGTCCTGTGGGTTTAATTCCTGCTCCTTCAGTTCCTATTAAATGTTGTCTTTGTCTTCACATTAAAGCATGGGATGGAGTCATGGAGGGACCCCTCTTTTGGGGGGCATCTATAGCAAGGCAACACATTAAGATCTGGCTAGTTGGCAGTATCAAATGACTATAGGGGTTATCTGGCAAGAGAATAGGAAAGACTGTAATTTACTGATCCACAAATATTTTCCTGAGTACTTGGTATACATTATGTTATTTAATTATCCCATAATCCTATCAGGGAGTCATCATTTTCCCCATTTTTCCAACACTGTGCCTCAGAGAAATTAAATAACCATGTCAGTTCAAATGGTTACTAAATAATGGTACCACCCAACACATTTTATCATAAAGACACACCATTGGAACCCAAGGTTCAAAGAGAGAATAATGAGTGTTAACTCTCAAAACTGGTGTTGAAATTTCTCATTGATTCAATACCTATTATATCAGATGCATAATTAGAATCTACCAAAAACTGATGTGAGTTTACAGCCAGAGTCTGAAATTGAGAGATGCCGTTCAGCTATTTGCATACAAATAGACTACAATTATTATGAAGTATGGTCCATTACAGAATTCAGTTTAGCTTGCATTTTAGCTGAAACCATAAAAAGTCAGCTAGGAAAGAGTTAGCTTTATCAATTACATTTTCATGAACCCAGTTTTGTTTTTTAAAGTTTCTAAATTAATGTGCTCGAAAGGGAAAAAAATACCCATTTGCTAAAATTGTGCAATCGACAATGTGAGAAATGAGATTGAAGTTTTGAAAGTTTGGGTCTCTTCCTAAGGAATGTGCCAGAAATCTCAATTACACTTTGATTTTGGTTCTAATCTTCAGTGCCTGACGTTAGCCCATGGGCCAAGCTTTAGATAGTATGATCTCTTAGGTGTGTCAGAAGATTCCAGATTCACAGTTCTTGCTTTTTCTCTTTTCCTTTCTGGACAGTCATGGAGTCATCCTGCTGGGGGGCTACAGTGAGAGGAAATGTATGGGATTTAGAGTTAGATAGGTGTGGATCTGAGAACTAACTATGTCATTACTTACATGTGTATCTGTGAACAACTGCTTTTTATCCCTTCCTGTTTTACAGCCTCCTCATCTGAAAAAATGAGAATTATCATCAAAGAGTTGCTGTAAGAATTAAATGAGATAATAAATATAAAGTCCTTAGTACAGTTCATGGCACACAATAAAATCACTGTGAAGACAAATCATTATAATTGTTATAGGCTCATTTTTAATGTGCATAACCTTATAAATCCAGTGACCCATGAGGTCTAATCGTAGCATGGTGTGTCATATTCAAGGGAATATAGCCCAACATTTAAAAGCAATGCAAAGCAAGTGAAGCCTTCTATTTACATTTCTTGAAGAACATCAAAGAGGATCCCATTGCTAAGCCACCTTGACACTTCACAACAACCACCTTTCTTTTTTCTCTCTGATTCCCTCGTACCTTGCAGCTGCCCCAGTGTCTCCTGCTTATAAACCTCAGCTCCAAAAATACTCTACCTTGATAACCAGGCTACAAAGTTTTGTGATCTTTCCTACCCTTACCCCCCTTTCTACCACTTTATTATGTAGGTCAACTTAGCTTCTCTCCCAGCAGGCAACACTTCTTTAGCAGGATTAAGGAGAGGGAACGGAGCAGTCAATGCAGGATTATTTTTAATTGGCTGGGGGAGGGTGTGGGGTGGCTTGTGAGCACTCAGAGAGACTAATAACATTAGTGCCATCACATATATGTCATCTCCAGAACAAGGGACACTCTGGCTACCAAGATACTTACACTATACCTGAAGCCCTACTTTATGACTGGGAGTGTTGATATATTTAACCACGTGGAGAGGGAGAGACCAGGAAGAAAATCCTCCTGTCTATGGAAGATCGTTCCATATGAAAAGTGATTGAAGGACCTGGAAAAGAGGAAAACTCAGGGGTGACATGACAGCTGCCTTTAGATACCCCCAAATGGCAAAAGTGACTATCAGTAGAATTCTTGGGAATCAGTGGGTTCTTTCACATGGGCGATATTAAAACTAAGGTGATGCCGTCTAAGACAGACACACGGTGAATGGAGTGAAGCACCCAAGGAAGGTAGAAGAACTGGAATACGGAGGTTTCTTTCCATGCTGAGATTCTATGGTTCTACTGATCAAAGTTCGATCCATGTTGTTCATATCAGCAACTTGTGGCTCCTAATCTGAGGCCCCTTCCACTAATAGTAACTGAGGACTAATTTGTTTTGGAAAGATTCTGACTCTACTGCCTTCTCTGCCCTTCTCCCGTCTTTCATTGGTTTTACTAGCTAGTTCTCATCTTCATCCCAGTCCCTTTCTAATTCCTCTGAAAATGGTCGGCATGATTTCAAGTTCCATTTCTTTCTTCATGGTAATCTGGAGGATCAGGAAAAACCTTGAATTTGCAGAGTAATATCGTGGCAGGGGTCACGTAAGGAGCACTTGTCTGAACCACAGAGCCCTGGGTTCTTGCCTAAGCTCTGGCATTCGTTCTGTTGAGCCTTATCACCTCTCTGGGCCATTGTTCTTTGAACTCAGGACTCTAAGGGCCCAAACTCCTCTCTAGTAAGAAGTGAATGGATTTGGGAAACTTGCTAACAAACTGAAGCAACATTTGGAATCTTGGTACTATTCAACATTCATTATGCACCCATTCCAGGGAAGTGCAGCAGCTGACAGTGAGATATTTGCTCTCACAGGGGCATTAGAACCCTTAGAGGGGCAAATAAGTAGACGAGTTCATTGTATCCTATGAAGAAGACTGAGTGTTATTTGAGGATAGGTCATAGAACTCAAGAACAGCCTGAAGAAGTCCATTTGAGCTGGCTTCTGAGTCATGGTCAGATGCCAGCGATATGGAGACGTGGAAGAGAGCACACAGAGCAGAGGCATTGGCTTGCTTTTGGAGCAGAAGGAAGGCCAGCATGTCCAGGAAGGTGCTAGAAGACGTAAGCAGCATCCAGATTACCAAGAAACGTAGGAAGAGTTTAGATTTAATTTCATGTGTTATGGGTTGTCGCTTGAGGGGTTTGGACAAATGACATCAATGATTTTAATGGTATAAAAATCAATAACCAACATTGGTGGGATGGATGTGAAGAGAATGGATGGCCTCAGTGGTGGTAAGAAGCTCAGCTGGAGGGCTAGGATGGACACGATAGTGGGGTGGGAGCAGAAGTAGACAAGAGGATGCTTTCCAAACAGGACTTAGGATGGAATGGTTGTGGGGTGGGACGAATGAGGCAAAACAGGAATCTAGGATCATTCTTTGGTTTTGCTCTCAGAGCCTCAGAGGAATGGGTGTGTTGTGGCAGAGTACCTGGTATCATTAACAGTAGTAATAGCCGTTATGTACTGGGAATTTATTACCTAAGTTCTGTGGGGGTACTTATGTCTGCTTTATGTCTCAATCATTTTATTGAAAGACAATATCAGGCATTATTTTATCTAGGCTACACTATTTCACTTAATCCTGAAAATAATATTAGGCCAGTTATATTTTACACAATGATTCAGAGAAATTAAGTAATTTGCCCAAAGCAACACAGCCAATAAGCTATAGAACCAGAACTTCAACCAGGGTCAGTCTAATTCTGAAAATCTGGGTTCTTTTTTTTTTTTTTGCGGTAACGGGGATTGAACCCAGGGGCGTTTACCTCCCCGCTACACCCCCGGCCCTATTTTTTTTTATACTTTATTTTGAAACTGGGTCTCACGAAGTTGCGGAGGGCCTCACTAAGTAGAGAGAGAGACAGGAAGAGAGAGAGAGAGCTGAGGCTGGCCGCGAACCCAGATCCTCTGGTCTCCGCCTCCCATCCCAAAGTACTGGGATTACAAGCGTGCGCCACCACGCCTGGCAAAATCTGGGTTCTTGGTATCTATAAATTTATTTATTAGCAGATTAGACACTATAAAGGGAGCTGCTAAACGGTTCCGGGGACCTAAGTGGACACTTGAGACACCTCTTTAGAAATCATAGTAGCAGTCTTACTACTAGGAATGATCTTATTTATAAGAATTGGAAAACTCCAGAAATTAATTTGAGGATCTGGACCTCGGCTAAACAAAGTTCCTATACCATGACTACTCCTAAGCACAATCATACCAAGACTTTAATGTTGTTGGAAATCTGGTTTGGTAATTTCCAATATTATAATCCTACAATGAATCCCCAAACCACATGTAAGATAAATAAGAAAAAGTTTCTTTCTGTAGAGAAAACTAGTTAAGAGAATAGTTTCAACCATCTAATGATATCAAACAGAGAAGATTTTTTTTCTTACATGCACATAATTACCAAGACCTATGCACAGTAGGTAAAGTAGGTAATGTGTTCTGATTTTCTGTAATTTTGCAGCCAGTGCCATCCTCAGAAATAAAAAGTAGCCTTTAAAAGGGAAACTTCCAGACTGCTTCAGTAATAGGAATCAAGCTGAAGGAACATGCTTAGTAATTTAGCTCTTAATTACAGGAAGGTGTTCTCTTTCCCTCTCTTAAGAGGTGAGGAATAACAACTCAAATTGATGAAGAAATAAGAATTAAGCCAAGTTCTGCAGGGATTTCTTAGAGTTTTGCTAATTACTCACTGTTTTGCCATTATTCATGGACTGCCCTTCAAAAAATAATTGAAATTGATGAAGCTACCTGTTTTAGTGAGTTTTTTTTGGGGGGGGGCTGAAGATTGAACCTAGGAGCATTCTATCTTTAAGCTATACCTAACCCTATTTTATTTTATTTTTATAGAAAGGCCACAATGTGAGCCGGGCGTGGTGGCACACTCTTGTAATCCCAGTACTTGGGAGGCTGAGACCTGAGGATCCGGGTTCGCAGTCAGCCTCAGCTCCTTAGTGAGGCCCTCTGCAACTTACTTAGTGAGACCCTGTTTCAAAATAAAGAAAAAAATAGGGCTGGGGGTGTAGCCCGGAGGTAGAATGCCCCTGGGTTCAATCCCCAGTACCACCAAAAAAAAAAAAAAGAAAGGTCACAATGTCCTCTATCTACATTTAGAGCCTAGCACAGAAAAAGGCACATAGACAGTGCTCAAAAAGTGTTCATTGAGTGAATAAGTGAGCGATTATGATCCACTACTTGACTACTTTTCAGAATTACTGTCTTCATAGTCAGCACCATTTACTTGGCTCAGAGTTTAATTATATACTTTTCTATTGTTCTTTGATAATATTTCATGTATTAGGCTTGTCTTTACAACAAGATATTAACTACCAAGAAGCAGGGCCCGTGGCAAGTAAGTGTTACTTGAGAGAATGAAGAATGCTTTCTTGGTCGCCACTCGAGTGTGGAGACCAGGAATGGACATGAAAGACATAGAGAGGGTTATTTGGGAGTTTTACTAGCTAGTGAGGAGCAAGGTAAATGTGTCTTTGATAGAAAATCAATTTAAAAAGGGAAAGAAAAACCTTCTGTGTTTAATTTAACTAAGACTCTGTGGAGCTCCATTTAAATAAGCTTCAGTCAACAAGAAATGAATCACTGGATAAGAAAGTCTTAGTACTTTCTAAAATGCCATTCTCGGTGCTAGGCACAGTATGTCTGCGTTACAGCAATAAATGCTTTCTCGTCCATCTGTTGCAGTGAACAAGGACATGTGTCATTATGTGTGAAGCACCTGGACCATGAGCCACACTGGGTATTTTTCCAGGTTGACTAAAGTGTCCACATGGCCATAGAGGTGGCAAAACAATAACTCACAACTGGTTACATTTATTGAGCAATTCTACAGTGCCAGGCATCATTCTGGTTGTTTTGTATATAAACAATTTCAACAATTCGAGGAAGTATGTGCTATTATGAGCACTACTTTATGGTTGAGAAAATTAAAGTTTAACAAATTTAAATAACTTACCCAGGATCATACTGTTAATAAATGGTGGTATCAGGATTTGGATTCAGGAAGGCTGGCTTCGGAGCCTGTTTTCTTACTGACTAGGGAACAAGGTCACAAGTTTGCAGCTAAATACAGGAAGCAAGGAGAGATTATCTGCAAGAAGGCAGATTAAAAGGTTAAAAGTCAGGACAAATAGGTCAGGAAGCAAGAAATGAGATGAATTAGAGCAAATGATTCAGGACTGAAGCATGAATAATGCAAAGCATTGAAACATAGTTCTGTTTTTTTTTTAAGCCAAGTGTGAAGCATGTTTGAGGGGGTCAGTCCTACTGGCATAAAGTTGCTGTCTAGGACTGGACAGTGTCTGTCCTCATGTAACTTATGATCTAACTGAGAAGAGAGGAATGATATATGGAAAAAGCTAGCAAATTATGCAAGAAGGCAGGTACTCAAGGGCACTGTAATAGGTGTTACATAGAGATTGTAGATTTCTCTGTTGTCATCATTCTGTGTCTTATAAAGTTTGGCAAACTAGGTATTGCCTTTCCTAGAGTTGGAAGTCCTGAGTGTCAGGGGACATCTGTCCCTGAAGTCTATGGCATTGCATTTATGAGCAGCACTTGCCCAGGTGAAGCCCATCCAGTGGTGCTCACAGAGAGGCGTCCTCAGCTGTCTGCATTGTCACCTAGCCCTGGCTGTTGAATAACATTCCCGTGGGCCTTCTGCGAGTAGGCTTGTCTCCTTACTGTATTTGGCTAAGACAGCGGTCCTGTGGGTGGCTTCAGCATTAAGTTTGGAACAGAGGAAGTATTGCGACACATGCCAAGAATTGCATTTTATTTTTAAAAACTGCTTTTTACAGAATTGGGTAGCAGTGACCCTCCCTGGTTACATCAGTCCTGCACGTGGTAATTGGTGTAGTGTGGGGGGGGGGGGCTCGAGCATCTTTCAGTGACAGTCCTTTATATTTTCGAATGGACCATTCTCAAGGTACCACTTCCTTTTGGGAGCTTTTAATTTATTTTTTTATTATTTTTTTATTTTTTTTTGCAGTACTGGGGATTGAACCCAGGGGCATTCTACCTCCAAGCTACACCCCCAGCTCTATTTTTTATTCTTTATTTGAAACAGGGTCTCACTAAATTGCGGAGGGCCTCACTAAGTAGCTGAGGCTAGCCGAGAACCCAGATCCTCCAGTCTCAGCCTCCCAAGTACTGGGATTACAAGTGTGCGCCACCATGCCCGGCTTTGGGAGCTTTTTACAATCTCTCAAATTCTTTATGTAGACTCTTGTCCCTGCCTTTGTTCTTGCTACTGTGTTTTAGCATCATGACAAGCGTTGTGACTAAGGTAGACGGCTTTGCTTTAGGAGAAAGAAGGTGTACAGTGTGCTTCACACTTCGGTGTCCTGTTCCTCCCTCTGAGCACTGGGATCAAATAGTTCAAACATAAGTCTGGGAAGTGGAGTGAATCAGGACCCCCAAGGGTTGGCCCTGTGGCTCTGAGAAAAGCATCCATTTATCCTCTGCTTCAGTAAACCAAGACCAGGATACCCTTGTGAAGATCTGGTGGAAGAAATGATGCACAGCCTATACAATTCTATGTCTGGACGGGATATACCTTCCAGATTACCTTCCGGCCCCACCAACTCGCAGTCTCTGTTCATTGGTTTGTGGTGCAATGCTTTGACCTGGACAGGATGAGTGCTCTGGGGACCTAGAGGTCAAGGAGTGGGAATTCTAGATCTTGAGAATTCACAGGCGAGACTGACCCGCTGAGTGTGAGTAGAAAATGGGCACCTGCTCCTGACCTGTAGCATGTGGTTCCTGAGTTCACTCTGGGAAGGCTAACGCAAGGTCACTGTGCCAGTGTCGGTGAGGCACCGGGGAAGCGCAAGGCAGTGTCATTGCTGGTGGTGGTCTGCTGTCCCCTTCCTTGGCTCTGGCTCCTGGGATTGACTGTGGACTGTCAAGCTGTCTGCTTAGCTGGTCTTTGGAAGCATGACAGAGTAGTGTCTTCATCAGATACCTGCCAGGGCAAGCTTCGCTCAGGATCGCTATGCAGTTGGCTGAATCCTTCTTTGAAGTGTGCTTTTAGTTAAGTAATTGATGTATTTGATTTTGACTTTGCTTAACATTAGGTATTAACTCATGCTCAGTCTTGTGAGCTGTCAGGCGATGCTCTGGAGACAGGAGATTGAAGCAGCTTTGGAAGGAGGTCCTTATAGTAAAGGCTGCATCTTAACGTTTTAGACGTCTACTTTTACCCTAGTGATAGAATTGGGGAGGAGCACCAGGTGTGAGGAGAGCCCCCGCGGCTCTTCTCTAAGGTTTAAATTAAATCTTTTAAGTGATATCAAGGATACTTTAAATTGATTTCAAAGATATCACAAAAAATGTAGAGCTCAAGGGAACCATGTGCTCTGAGTCTAAAAATCATATTTATCAATGGAAGGCCAAGGGATGTGTGGAGTTTTGATTACGTAGGTATATATGTGTGTCTATATTGATTGATTGCTACCCACCTTCCAGCAAGGAAAACATGAGGAGACAGGGAGGTAACATATGAAGTTCCCAGGATTGGTTGGAAGAAAGTCTTGTTTTCTTTCCCCAAGACCAGACACATAGAAAACTCATGGCGAAAGATGGGGCATTTACACAAAGCATCAAGGTCAAGACAGGTGGGACCAAAGAGGTGGTAGAAAACCAAGAAACAATAGAGCAAAAATGCCACAGATCAAAATGAGGTAGCAGGTCTCAGGACAAACAAATCATCAGTTTCCATGGCTTCAGATCTATTATGGCCTCTGGGGGAAGCTCATCTTCTACCCCTAGCCCCAAATTTTACCTTCAAAGATAGAAGCTGATAAAGGATTAAGGTCAAGGCCATTGACTGTGCCACAATGCCCGAGGTTTGAACATCTTTTCTAACAAGAAAACTGTTCAGCAGTTTCTCTCACATCCTTTATCAGCCCATTCTTGCTTGATAATTGATGCGCTTTAGGAATGACCTGCAGTTGAACAGGTAAAACAGCACATGCTGTGTCTCTGGTTTGCTTGGTTTGGGTGTGGGTTTCTATGGACTCACTTTATCTCACCATGGCTGTGGATGCACAGGGAGAAGAGAGGGCTGGCCAGACCTGCCCACAGCCTGGACAGAGCCCATTCCATCCTCCGGCTCTGGCCCCTGGGGTCTGGGACCAGAGCTGGAGACAGATCTTGGATCTAGATTCTCATTCAAGAATTGCATGTGTTTTATGGTTCTCTACATACATCTTCTTGGGTTTCTTGAGGAGGGAGCTTGTGCTAGGGCAGAAGTCAAGGATTTGGGATTCTGTGTCTTGGGCAAATATAATTTTCTCAATGCTCTCTTGTCATATGGTTTATGGTCACAGAAGCTGAAGAGGTAGAACAAGGAGCTTGGACCAAGGGCCAAAATTCCAGCAACTAAGAGAATCATAGAAGTTAAGAAAATAGTTCATTCATTCTCAATCATTCAATTAATGTACATATCAGCATTGCATAAAGCAGAATTGCAAATGCACCTAAGACTGGATCCTTTTTGTCAAAGAGCTCGCTATTTAGCAGGGCAGGTGGACCTACAAACGCATGATCACCGTCAGTGGAAGGAGGGCTGTGTTGAAGAGGAGGGTTAGGGGCAGATGCAACCACGAGGCAGAACGTGTCCTTCTTCCTCATGAAACCCACCCCCATTCATCTCATCTCTGTCTGTCCCTCTTTTTGACCCTTTGTGATTATTATTATTATTAACATTTTTAAAGCTTATGACACATCTGAATAGACATGGAGATGCTGCAGTTCAAAGCTTTCCCACCTCAAAGGCCATTATGAAGTAGCGGACTGATAAGACAGTCTCATCCTGGGCTCCTTTTTCTCTTGGTTTATTCTCTTGGACTTCTTTCCCTTCCTTCAGAGGCACCAGTAAGACACACATGCCAAGAGTGTGTGGGTGTGAGTCTAGGAGGAAGAGAGAAAGGAGATATAAAAAAGGTTTTGATGCCAACATGGGGAAGGTTCTTGAAGTGCCATGTGATCTCTCTAGCTCACCAAAAGCCTCTACTGGCATCTGGGACCCAACCTCAATCAGTAACAACACTTTTTTTTTTTCCTGGTCATCCTCTGTGTGGACATCTCCCAAGAGAACATCAAAGAATATGGCTGTGACAGGACAGATGGGTTGAGTGTTTCCCTATTGGTAATTCAAGCTCTCTAATGGAGCTGAAGTGGGTGGCCAGTGGCTGGACATAAACCTGGGTGGAGAATCCCCGTAAGTAGGAGTATTGAAGTGATGGGTTCCTTTTCCTTTGCTTCTATACGTATGTGTATGTACACACACACACACACACAAAATATACATATATATGTATATATACATATATATTTACATTTATACACATGCACATATATAAAAATACATATACACACATGCTAGAAAATGTGTTGACATTAGTAGAAGCTCCTTATCTCTGCTGATAAAGACACACAAAGCCCAGGCTATGGAAGTGGGTCAGCAATGCCTTCTTCAGACAGAGGCAGAGTGTTCAGAGTGGAAGCTGGCTTTGGTAGTAGAGGATTGACTGGAATCTTATCTCTACTACTGGAATATTGGCTGACACATCTTAGGCAAATGACATAACTTCTCCAAGTCCCATTTTCCTCTTCTGTCATATAGAGGTATTTCTTTTTTTTTCCTTTCCTTTCCTTTCCTTTCCTCTCCTCTCCTCTCCTCTCCTCTCCTCTCCTCTCCTCTCCTCTCCTCTCCTCTCCTTTCCCTTTCTTTCTTTCTTTCTTTCTTCTTTCTTTCTTTCTTTCTTTCTTTCTTTCTTTCTTTTGGCATTTTAGTTATTTATTTGTTTACAGTTCATTTAGAATTTTTTTATTTCTCTGTTTTCCTGTGCATGGTGGGAACATTTAACAGTTTGTATTACATTTGGCTTAAATCATTTATTCGGGCCGGGTGTGGTGGCGCACGCTTGTAATCCCAGTACTTTGGGAGGCGGAGACCGGAGGATCAGGGTTCGCGGCCAGCCTCAGCTCTCTCTCTCTCTCTCTCGCCCTGTCTCTCTCTCTCTCTCTACTTAGTGAGGCCCTCCGCAACTTCATGAGACCCGGTTTCAAAATAAAGTATAAAAAATAGGGCCAGGGGTTGTAGCGCGGAGGTAGAACGCCCCTGGGTTCAATCCCCGGTACCGCAAAAAAGAAAATCATTTATTCATGGAAAGTTTTCTTTATATATTTTATCCTAATGCATGTCTTTTTTATATACTTTTATTGGTGCATTGTAGTCCCACATCATAATGTAGTTCAGTGTGATAGGGACGTACATGCTCACAGCACTTGGTGAGCTTCCCTCTGGATCCCTCCCCACTCCCTCCTTCCCCTACATGATATTGAGATTGGCAATAATAAATTCACATATGTACATAACAGCAGTGGGAGTGTTTCCTTCATTAATTCTCCCTCCCCACCACCACCACCCTCCCCTAGACCCCCTCCATTGCTCCACTGAGGTTTCTTCTCCATTATCTAATTGTATCCCAATTACTCCCTAGCTTCTGCATATGAAAACAAACAAACACATATGTCCCTTCACTTTCTGTGACTGGCTAATCTCACTTAACACAATGTCCTCCAGGTTCATCCATTTTCCTGCAAATGACATAATTTTGTTCTTCTTTATTGCTGAGTAGAATTTCATTGTGTGAATATTTCATAGTTTTGTAATCCATTCATTTGTTGATGGACATCTAGGTTGGTTACATAATTTGTCTATTGTGAATTGTGCTGCTATAAACATGGATATGCATGTATCATAATATTCTGATTTCAGTTCATTTGGAAAGATACCCAGGAGTGGTATAGCTGGATCTAATGATGGATCCATTCCCAGTTTTCTGAGGAATCTCCACACTGATATCCATAGCGGCTATACTAATTTGCAATCCCCTCAACAGCATATGAGAGTTTAGAGGTATTTATTTACTTATGGAAACATTATATGGGTAAAATGGTAAGCTGTATATCTATACATATACAGCCCTTGGCATAGTAGAAATAGCTGGCATTTAGAAAGGACTGAATAAATGATGCTATTGTTACTACTATTAAGGGATGGTATTGACTAGGAAAGCAGAGCTTGCCTCACACTATGCTTGATGTGATGCTCAGACCTCTATTTCAGTTATCTAATGCTACAAACAGACTACCTCAAATGATGGCTTAAAACAAGATTTATTTATTTACTCATTATTCTGCAACGGGGCAGGATTCAGCAAGATGTACTCCTCTCTGCTCCATGTAGCACTGGTCAGTGAGGTTCACTGAAGGGGCTCAGTGGCCTGCAGGATCTTCTTCTGCATTGGCTCGCTTAGCCAAGATGGCTGGCAGGCTGACGTTGGCTGTTAGAGGCGAGCTCAGCTGGGGCTCTCAGTGAGGGCCTCGATTCTCCTCCACTTGCTTAATTTGGGCTTCTCACAGCACAGTGCCCAGGCTTCAAGACAGTGTATCCCTGAAGCAAGCTTTTCAAGATCAGCTTCTCTTTATATCATACTTGTTACTGTCCCATAGGCCAAAGTCAGTCCCATGACCAAGCCCAGATCAACGGGGCGGAGGGGAGAGGGTAGGAAATGACACAAGTCATGGCTGTTGACATGCATGGTTTGTTAATGACCACTGCAGGGATGTATACTATAACAGAATTCTGTAAGACCAGAACAAATTCTCAAGCCACCAGCTTCTAGTCTTCATTGTAATAGGTGCTTATGAATTATTCTTTGAATCAATGCATGCATGATCTTTAAATAGCCCTGGATGGTGCCAAGCGGGCTTTGCTAATGTGCTGTTTCCTTCACCCTCTACTTTCCAAAATATAAACGTTTTAGATTAATGTGCAAGGAGTCCATGCCTGAGTGGATCAATGACTTAAGTCTACTATGTACAGTTTTCTTGAGTATGAGCTGAACTATCTAAAAATGTCATTAGAGTTGTTCACCTCCCTCTGTTACCTCTACATGAACAACTTTTTTTTTTTTAAATTGTATTGACAAGGAAAGAGTTTTCTGAAATCAGTAGCAGAACTATTGTATTTTACTGATAGGTGCATGTTACTGGAATCAACAGATGAAATCTATTTATAAAGAAAAAATATCTATTCAGTGATTGAAATAACTTGCTCTTTTATGGCTTATCATATTAATTAACCTCCCCCTTTCTCTCTCCCTTTAAAAAGAGCATGCTTTAATTGTTGTCTTTTCTATATCTTCTGTTTTATGTCTACAGTTTCCAAATTGTTACAGGGCCTGCTAGTAAGATCTTAAAAATAGGCTTACATTACTTTTGAGAAAGATGGTTTCCAATTAATTATAAATGATTTTATTTCAAGACGCAGGAACCTACTGTGAATCCTGAACCTAATACTTATCTTCCCTAATTGCATGAAGGGAAATGCAGAAATAAATTTGGTGGAATATGTAATTGGCGTGCTTGTACTGAGGTTACTGTTTTAGCCTCTTTAGGCTTCCCAGGGAATGTACTTGTAGTTTTCCACTCCCACAAAAGTTTTTGAATTCTTTGGCATTGAGTGATTAAGGGGTAGAAATGCATAGATGGCAAGTTGGGCATGTTGGGGGGAATGAAGGCAGGGAGGACAGATTAGCTCTCCCTTGGGGTCCTCTCCAGATATCTTGTGCAAATCAAGTGCTTGCAAATGTTCCATGTTGCTAATTTCTAGAGACAGACACATGAAAACAATCACAATGTTCTCACATAATCATAATTTATTTGCTTTCCTTTTTCCTTCCTCTTTCTTCAGCAGAACTTCCTTCTTTGTTCTAGACCTCCTCCATGCATGTTCCCCCATAGAACACTATTAGGGATTGAGCCCTTACAAGGTGCCTGGCTGGGCAACACGATCTACATGCAGTGTCTCCCAACTCTAAGATGTAGATGACATTATTCTTTTATAAGAGAGGAAATAAAGGTGTAGGAGCATTCAGTACTTGTTGACAGTCACGCAGCTCGGTCCTCAGCTTAATTCTGAAGTCCATTATCTCAACCATCACTTTGTCACTTTTCATGGAAGTAGGAAGAAAGTTACCAGGACACTGGTAAGTGGACCCTGGTGTAGGAAACTTCTCTAAGGAAAGACACGCTTTGAAGGTAATGTAGCAGGATTTCAAGATTGTGGCTTTGGGGGCAGCAGATGCTAGATCTGCCTGTGGCTGTCTGTGTGACCTTGGGCGAATTATTTCATTTTGCTGAACCTTAGTTTTTTCATGTATAAGTGTTAATAGTAATACCAGCCTTAGAAAGGAGCACAGTGCAGTGACCTGTGCTCACAATGATGACCTATTTGGCAATAAAAAGAAATGAAGTAGTAATATATGCTATAACACGGGTGAGCCTTGATAACATTATGCTAAGTGAAAGAAACCAGTCATAAAAGGCCACATATTATATAATATCTTTACTAAAATGTCCAGAAAAGTCAAATCTATACAGACAGTAGATTTGTGGTTGTGTAGACCTAGGAATGGTTGTGTAGACGTAGGAATGGTGTGGGGTATGGGAGTAACTGCTAATGGACATAGCATTTCTTTCTAGGGTGATGAAACTGTTCTGAAATTGCTTGTGATGATGGTCAAACAACTCTGTTAATATACTAAGAATCATTGAATTGTATATTTTTTTATCTTTTCTTTTTTTTTTTTTGTTTTTGCAGTGCTGAGGATTGAACTCAGGGCCTTATGCATGCAAGGCAGCCCTCTACCATTGAGCTACATTCCCCAGCCCATTTTATTTTATTCTGAGACAGGGTCTTACTAAGTTGCCCAGGTTGGAATTAAACTTGCAATCCTCCTGATTCTCAAGTTGCTGGGAGAATTGCATTTTATGAGAGTGGATTTTATGGTATATGAATTACATCTCAATAATGCTGTTATTAAAGAAAAGAAGAAGAAGCAGGGCCTAGGAGATAGAACTGTCATCCAAAATTCCTATTGAAACTGCTCTGGTCAGTCCTGTATACTGGTGACACCATTAGGTAACTCTGGGACTCAACTTACTCACCAGTAAAATTAAGACTGAAGACCTGCTGTATTGGACAGGGTTCACTAGATTAACAGAATTCACAGAATGAGTATATTTGAAAAAGGGATTTATCAGATGGACTTACAGTTTGAAGCAATGTAGTCCCAAGTTCTGACTGCACGTGGAGAGTCAGAGGAACCAGTAGTTGGTCGAGCGGTCTAAGAGCTGGAGTCTTAGGATCGGAGCAACCACAAATTCAGTCCCAGTCCAAGATGTGAAGATCAGGAAGCTCTTCGGAGAAACGATGGTGAAGTTTCAGTTCGAAGGGCTGGAGGCCGAAGATCTCAGATGAGAGCAGAAGATCAAGAAGCTCTTCAGAGAATCGGCGAAGTTCCAGTTCTATGAGCCGGAGGCCGATGATATCAGGCAAGAGCAGATGCGTTTTCTTCGGAAAGAGTCGCGCATTGCTCTACGCGGCTTCTCCCTCTTTTATCTAAATCCTGCACCTATCAGAATCCTGCTGCCTACATTCAGGGCAGGCTTTCTGTTTAATCTGCTGTTACACACCCAAAGTCACATGATCTTGGGTGTGTCACGATCAGGTCAAGTTGACAATCTAGATTGACTATCACACCTGCTCTATGGGGTTGTTGAGAGGGTTCAAAGCATTGAGGTATGTGAAGAGCATGGAGCAGTGCCTGGTACCTATATGCTCTCAATAAATGCCATTCTTCTTCTTGTTATTCTTAGGATTTAAAGGGTGCAGCATCTATGAGGAAGTGAAGCTATTGATAACAGCAGCTGGGGTTGTTAAGGCTTCATTACATAAGGGATTATCTGAGTTTTTGAAATTCTATGATGGGACCACTTTCAAAAGTTCAGGTATAATGGACCTAAAGTGCTCCCTGCTTATCATGCCTGAGAGGCTCTGATTTGGGGTTCAAGACCTCTTCTCTTGGTTCTGCGCCCTTGATCATGTCAACTGGACTGGAGTTCGGGGGTTTTCTGAGACTTTGAGTAGTAGTCTCGGGTAGGACTGCCCACTCTGTGGGGACAGGAGGATGCTCTTGGCTGCTCATGAAGCTCTCTCGGGAAAAGAGATGCCAAACCTGCCTCCCGCTTGCTTCTCAGTATTCCAATTCCTCAGGGCGGACTTGCATGCACTTGCAATCTGTTCCTTTTCCTGGCTTGGCTTCAGGAAAACTTGAAGCCCACATTTTGCCCAAGAATGATAATCAACTCAGTTCAGGCCACGAAGCACACTCATCCCTTCTGTTTCCTTCAGATGAACTGTGTGCGGTTTTATTCCGACATGGTTAGCATTGTTTCAAGAGCCTATCAGCAGCAGATGGTAATAGAGACCTCGCCTGAATGAAAACATAAATAAACTTAGAAATCTCAACTCTTTAATACCTGGAAGTCAAAATGATGTAAGTGGACCTATTTTTTAAACTGAAGGCCATCCAAAACCTACCCAGATCACTCAAAACCAAGGAAGGCTTAAGAATGAAGAAGCCGGGCGTGGTGGCGCACGCTTGTAATCCCAGTACTTTGGGAGGCGGAGACCGGAGGATCCGGGTTCGCGGCCAGCCTCAGCTCTCGCTCTGTCTCTCTCTCTCTGTCTCTCTCTCTCTCTGTCTCTCTCTCTCTCCCTCCCTCCTTAGCGAGGCCCTTCGCAACTTTGTGAGACCCGGTTTCAAAATAAAGTATAAAAAATAGGGCCGGGGGCGTAGCGCGGAGGTAGAACGCCCCTGCGTTCAATCCCCGGTACCGCAAAAAAAAAAAAAAAAAAAAAAAGAATGAAGAAAAAAAAATTCATGAACCTAGTTTCTCCAATGTGTTCATGAAACTTTGGGGAGACTTGAACAGAGGAGCCAAGGGAAGAAATGGATGTCCTGTGCAACTTGAGAGTAGAAAGATGTAGAACCACCAAAAGGCTCTGCCTTCGACAATGTTCCTCGCTCACCTTGCTTTTTCCAGGGAGAAAAGTTGAGTGCTACACACGTGATTGACAGGACAAGGCTCGTTCCTGGCTGCCTTTTTCTTTTTAAAGGGGCGAGTTCGTGTAAACGTCTCGTTCCTCACGAGGCTGCCATGAATCATCACGGGAGCCGGGTCCATCACGGAATGCCAAGAGCCTCATACAGGCTGAGATGTTGCCTTGGCCAAGAAAGCTGGGAAAGCAGCATTGTGATAAAGTTGCTTCTTCTTTGACTGCCTTTCTTTTAAAATAGAAACTTCTGTTACTCACAGGAAGGTGCCAGCGGCTGTTTTTCTGTGCAAAAGTGCTTGATTTTTAAGCAGCCTATTTTTGTCATCCTTTCCCACCATTACTAGGAGTTTGTGGAGTTGTTCTGAGGGCTCTGGAGGAATGTCTCATGAACTTGAATGTTCGTAGAGTGGGCAAAGGGATGGACGTTGTGGTTTGCTTGGCTTCTATCCTATTTGGAAACTGAAGAAGAGAGTCACTTTTACACTGAAAATTAGAGTAGCTGAATATAGAACAACTGCTGGAACCCAATTTCCCCCTGAGAATGCATTCACTTCACACACATGCATGAAATACCCACTAAGGGCCAGCTGCTATGCTAGGAGCTTAGGAGACTAAAAATAATAAGACTTGATCTCTGAGTCTAATGAGGAGCTAACGGGGAGATCGTGGAGGAGACAAGCATGTAGTCATTAAGGGCAAAGAAGTTATATGGTTTCTATGCTAGAGTTACATACGGGATATAATTGGGTACAAAGGAAAGGGTGGTCATTTCTTCCTGGGGGGTGTCAGAGGAGGCTGTATATTGGAAGTGACACTTGTGAGAGGAAGTCTTGCACAGCCAGGTGTCATGGTGCATGCCTGTAATCCCAGTACTTGGGAGGCTGAGATAGGAGGTCAGTGTCTTGTGAACTTTAAAGAAGAATTGGTGTTCATTCTATGGTTAGGGTGTGGAGGGCATGCTGGGCCAAAGCAGCAAGCCAAGAATCATTTTTGCTCCAATGATTCATCCTAATATGACATCAGGAAATTTATATGTAAGGTAATGAGGATTGTTTCCAATAAACAACATCAAGGCTACTGCTTATGCATTTGCCATACCATATCATTGGACGGGAACAAAAAAATACTAGGATTTCTACATGGCAACACAAAAGAATCAAGGCTCCGTTGACATTTTGGACTGGATTATTTTTTGTTGTGGGGCTTTTTGTTTTTTTGCACATTGTAGGATATTTAGCAGCATCTGTGTCCTCTACCCACTACAGTCCAGTAGCCATTCATCTCCAGACCTCTCCGAAACATATCTCTAGGTATTGCCAATGTCCCATGATGGACAAAATTACTTTCACTTGAGAAACATAGGACTAGAAAGATAGGCAGTAAAAATTTGGAGCTGAGCAATGGTAAGGATATTTAGCAGAATTTTGAAGATATTAGATACTTTCAGGCTTCCATGGAGCTGCTTGGTTGCTTCGGAGAACTGTTGACCATTATTATAGAAATAACTCCCTTAAGCTACTTATATGGAGACTTGACCATTATTATAGAAATAACTCCCTGAAGCTACTTACATGGAGACTTGCTACCCACCTGGAGAGCAATGTGGAATTGTTCATGTGGGAAGTAGCTCAATGATACATCAACACAGGTGATTAAGAACATCTGTCCAAAGGGCTTTGCATTTGGAACTCATAATTGAAACCACTGTTGTTTCGTTCAGTCTATGGTGTCTTAATTCATAGACCAGGTCTCTCTCAGTTGGCAGATAAATCATCTTTGCATTGAATTTCCATATCGGCTTCTCTGAAAGATACCGGTCTTTCTTTGTGAGGGGATCCCAGAGTCTCACGAAATGAATTCCACTTTTAAGTCAGACCAACACAAGCATTCTCACTAAATGTATATACATTCCATATAGCTATTTCTGCAAGATTTGGCAAGGTAGATACAAAGAGTAGTTCCACTTTTTATATTGATGTCTTAAGACCCATTTGAAGCATTAATCTTGAGAGCCTTGTTTAAAGTCACAACTTTAGGGAACATATAACTATGAGAGCCACATAGTCCCTGTTACCTAAGAGATTAGTCTGTGAGGTGAAAATTGGAATTTGTGGTGATCTTAGACAAGTTACTTAACATCTTTGTGTATCAATTTCTTCTTGTATAAAATGAGATAATATCAATACACATCTTCTCTCAGTGGTGGTGAGAACAGAACAAGATCACCCATGTAAGCAATCGGGGACATTCTTGGCATTCAGTAAGTGCTTTATATATGTTAACTGCAATTTATTACATCAATATTTTAAATGTTATCCTAAGAGCATGACTGGATGTTCTGAGAGTATTGAGCTGTGATCCTTAATTGAAAATGGACAACCGAAATCCGTAAAGGCTCCAGGTAGCAGGAGGGATCCAATAGTTAGAGTGCTAAAGGTTGAATTAGAGAAGTGAAGCTGGGCAGAGTAAGTGCAACAAGAGGACATTTCAGCCTTAGTGTTCCCTCTTGGGAATGCCCTTCCCCAGATATCTGCAAGACTCACTGCCTCCCTCCAACAGGATTTTGCTGAAACGTCGCCTACTGCCTCATTGAGGCCCTCTATCTACAACCTGTCTACAACTGAACTTCTTGCTCTGTCACACACTACCTTTCTTTTGTGCTTAATTCTTCTTATTGGCACATGTCACCATCTGACATTCTACTCATTGATTTTGCTTACTGTCTACATTACCCTGCTAGAAAGTAGGCTCTATGAGGGCAGAGTTTTTATTAATTCTGTTCATAGTTATATAACTATATTCCAGTATTGTCTGACATAGCTTTGGAGTTCAATAATGGTTGTTAAACAAATGAATTCTAGCCAGGCATGGTGGGGCATGCCTGTAATTCTAGTACTTGGGAGACTGAGACAAGAGGCTTGCAGATTGGAGGCCAGCCTCAGCAACTTGGCATGACCTTGTTTCAAAATAAACATAAAAAGGGCTTGGGGTTATAGCTTGGAGGTAGAATGCCCCTGGGTTCAATTCCCAGTACTAAACCAAAAAAAAAAAAAGGAAGAAAAAAAGAAAAAAGTTCCAAGCATGTGGGAAGAAGCACGGGGGTGAAAGAGAACATCTGTATAGGGACATGCAAGTAATTTCATATGGCTTGAATGTAAAGTATATGCTTTGAAAAAATGAGAGGCTAGGTTGGAGAAGCAAGCAGGGACCTCATCATAAGAGGCCTCTTTTGATCTTGGTCTTTATCTGAGAAAATGGTAGAAGGTTTAGATGACTAGTCATATTTTCCTTCTATGAAGCTCACTATGAAGGATTTTTAAAAAAGAAGCCAGACTAAGGACAAAGAGATCAGTCACTTGACTCTTGTTTTTCAAGGGAAAGAGAACGAGGACATGACCTGGGCATAGACATACATTAGGAAACATTATGAAATGAGTCGGCTGAAGTGACGAGGTGTGATGACCAAATGGCTGAGGAAGGTAGATGGAGAGTGAGGAATCCAAGATTATTGCACAATAATCCAAGATTATTGGACTTAGGCATTTAGGTAGCCGAGCAGCAGGCATGGGCCCAGGGCTTAGTCTATCTGATGCTCTGGCCTGGGTGAATGTGGAGCGGGGCATTCAAAGTCAACCCACAGCTGGAAGGTTTCAGGACCCCAAGTCAGCAGCAGGGCTCTGCACAGCAGCTGGGACAGCGTTCTGGAGCAATGGCTCTGCCTCCTTTCCTTTCTTCCAATTTGTCCCCTGGCTCTGCCTTTGCCTTGGTCTGGATTATTTCTAGAAGCAGTCATCGTACCTGGGATCTGAGTGCATGTATGTGGTTTATTAGGGAGTTGATCCCAGCAATCACTGGTAGAGGAATAGGAACATTTCTATTCCTTCCTTTTGTGGTCTGTGTACTGTAAAGTAATCTACTTTCCATAAAGTGTCTGAAGGGTAGGATTTGATAGCTACTTGATGGCTCTTTGCACAGAGATTTCACTCAGTTAACAGGCCTAGTGAGAACATTAACACTACGAATTTGTAGATGGCAATCTTGGGGAGATGTCCTAACACCCAGAAGTAAATAACACACATCCACTGGTAGAGGAATAGGGAAACAGGTGAAGAGTGAGTGAGTTATTGAGTCAGTTACCACTGTCAGTGATTGAGACTCAGTTCCACTGGGGGGGGGCCCTCTGAGTGGGTAGAAATTGGTTCTCAAAATAGGGCTGACGGATCAGCAGTATCAGCAACACCTGTGGAAAAGTTAGAAATGCATGTTCACGTGCTCCGTTCTGACCCTCTAAATCAGGATCTCTGGGTATGGGGTCCTTGAAACTATTTTAACAAATGTCCCAGGTGATTCTTAACACCTATTAAAGTTTTAGAGTCACTGGTATAGAGCACACCTTAGCTCTAGCCCCACAGACAGCAAAAATTAGGTGTATTTTTCTACCATCTCCTGCTCCTTTGGGCCATTAAAAACAAATGGGATAGTTATACTGAAAACTTGAATGAATTGATTTGGTGTTTTTAGGTAAATAATAATTCTGTGCCATGAAGTATTTTCCATGATTACACCCAAATTTGGCCGACAAGGTAATGTTTTCAAAGCATTGTAGGAAAATTCGAAGTTGGTTTTATTCCATTTCTTTCCTTGAGGAGGCCCTACATCATCAGCTATCATATGTTTCTTCTTATACTTGAGACCTCTCCTCCTTGTGCTTGACCTGAGATGAGTTGGACATCATTTATAAGAATCAGAAAAAAAGAAAGAAAAAGAGAGAACAAGAGATGCATGTTAGAGTTGGCCTGTCTGAAGCATGAGCTATGTGACAAAGAGCTGGATGTGAAGTCTGAAGTAAACTTGGTTAGATTTCTGAAAAATTTCAGAAAACTTCATAGGATTGGTAGGGTTTGATAGCAACTTTTGGGTTCCTCACATGAAGATTTCACTCCATTCCCGGGGCTAGTGAGAACATTAACACTACAAATTTACAGATGGCACTCTTCGGGAGAAATCCCAATACCCAAAAGTAAATAACACTCATCCAAGACAGTATTAAGGGTTCTTATATCCCATAGTGCTATCCTTTTGCAGATGAATTTCAGGACCAGGAGAGGGGAGGAGTTGCCAAATCCTGGGGTGGCCTAGAAGCTTCCTTGGCATTCTAATGCCATCGTTTTAATTGAAAGCAAATGTGTCCATTATTCTCTGTGGATGCAAAGACAGACCCTCCTCAGCAACAGTCAACAGTGGTTAATTCCAGCAGTGTCCAGATCTCATTCCCTCAATCTCTTCTCTTCTCACAATTCATTCTCCCTAGGGGATCTTCCCTCTCACTGGGCTTTAAATACCACCTATAAGTTAACAAGTTCCAAATTTATATCTTCATCTCAGTCATTTTTTTTGTGCTGCAGACTTGAATATCCCACCAACTGCTAGTAGCTTCTCTATATATCTCTTAAAACTCAGCCTGTCTGGAAGGGAATTCCTGGTTCCCCTCCAGGGTCCCAGATGTGCTCCTTCTGGAGTTTCTCATCTCTCAAAAGGGTACCTTCATTCATGCAGTTGTTCCAGCAAGAAACTTGGAAATCCTTCCTGTCAGCTCCCTTTCCCTTATCCTCTACATCTCTTCAATCACTTAGGGCTATTGATTCTACACCTAAAATATATTTTGACTCCATCCTCTTTTCTCCATCCAATGCTCTCACAATAGACCAAGCAGAGGCCTCTGGACTCATCTTTCAGCATCCCCTTTGCAATGTGTCCATTATGTGGTAGCCAAAGTAAACTTTTGAAAACAGAACTGGTCATATCCCACCCCTGCTTAAAATTCTTTGGTGACTTCCAGTTGCTTTTAGGATCAAGTTGAGAAGACCCAGATGGCCCTCTGTGACATAGCTCTCCAGCTCATCTCTTACTTCTCTCTCACTTAAATTCTTTCCTAATTCAAGATCTTTTTTCTCTCTTATGTCCAATCTGGATAATTCATATCTAATCCTAAATGTGACTTTTCCAAAGGAAGCCTTCTCTAATTTTGCAGGTTAAGGCTGTCTAACTCATGATCTATTGCTCACTCATTTTTTTTTCACAGACTATGTCAAAAGCATAGTTACAAATTATCCAGGTACTTATTTATGATCTGTTGCCAAGACGTGGCTATTAAGTTCACAATGGCAGAGACCTTATTTGTTTTGTAGACTACTGAATGACAAAGGTATTTTAAAGAGCTGGACACAAAATGAGTGCTCAAATATTTGTAGAATGAACAAGTAAGTGGATGAATGAATGATGTCATCAATAAATTCAAGTGGAAAAGGTGTCAAGAGAATTGGAGTGTCCAGGAAGGCCCAAAAGAAAAGACTGGTGAGCCAGTGTGGGAGGTTGGAGATGGAGAAGATAAGACTCTTCCCTCTTCTCTGTGTCCTCAACTCTAGAGAAGAGACCCAAGAATCACCCACCCAAAAGGACCAAAGTGTTCACTGAATACTGCTGAGAAAGTCCACTGTGCCCCAAAATTCAGAGCTTATGGTAGCCTTGTTCAAGATTTTTATCCATCTAGATCCTTGGGCTTGATTCACATATCCAGTTATTAGTACAAGATAAAGATAGAGGTAAAGATGGAGATGGAGATGGAAGTGAAATGGAGAAGGAGAGAGTAAGAGAGGAAAAGAGGGAGAACGAGAGAAAAGGAGACAGGTAGAGGTAGAGAAGAAGAGAGAAAGAGAATAGAGATCTTATATGGTGATAGTAGGGGGTGCTTCCTATGCTGAGACAAGAAGCAGGGAAGAAAGTACCCTTTCTGCTGAGAGTCTAAGGGTCTCGATCAATGGCAAATGATAAATTAGCCTGGCTGCTCCCTCTGTCCTAGGGAGACAGTAAGCCTGTAGCTGGTGGAGCAAAAGGGTTAAACACTCATTCTCATATGTCCCCTTTGTTGGAAGGGAGCCTATGCTCCTCTGCTAGTGAGAAGAAATAAGGTTTCTCCCCTTGTGGCCAGAAGATTCAATGCTTTAATGTGCCTTATTAACACCTATGGGGAGGATCCTGTTTTAGTTAGCACCTTTAATCTACTGATATAGTGATTTCCCGTGGTACTTTATATCTACATTCTTTATATCTCTCATATTTTTAGATTGTTATTATTTTTTATGAATTGACATCTCTCAATAGTTTTTGAGCTTTGGAGGAATGACTGCATATTTCTATTATTGTAACTCTCAGGTTGATGCAGGATTTGGCAGATTTTAAATACTCAAAAATGTTCATTAAATGAAGAAATAGTCAGGATCTAAAAGCGATGAGATAGTATATGCAGTATTCCAACACTTAGGAGGACTTTGGCCTTTTCTGGTATTTGTGTAACTCCCCTACTGCTCTGAATCACTATAAAGTTACTCCCTGATCATTACAGTCTGCAATTCTCTAAACAATCCACGTGTATCTATTTAAATACCTTTTTTTTTTACTTAAATTATCCAAAGAGAGACAACAGGTAATCAAGACTCTAGACATACAGGGTCTACTTCAATTTGCAAGACCATCCTAATCTTACAAAAAATTTTAAGGTCTTGTTGCATTATTTACAAATAATGAACTAAAATGTAACTAACTTCATGTGTGTCTGAAAGAGAATATGCTATTTGTTTTTTTAACCAAGGTTTTGTGTATGTGAGTGTGAGGAGACACTTTGAAATTCGAACAGCTAGTACCCTGCTTTTAATGAGGACCCAGAAATAATGAGATCATAGAACTAGTGTGAACTTGCCGTTATACAGCTAATTTAGTCCAAGAATTTTTATGGCACTTAATAAGACAAAAGGCTTAAGCTCTTCTGAGGTGTCTCTTTTTCACTCTCTAATGATGAATTTACCCAAACACAAAGATGTGTGGCACAACTGCTTATGTTTCAAACAAAGAACAATGTTTTTCTCTTTGCTGTGTGATCAGTGGCCTGGGTCAGCGTCAATGTGGGAGTGAAAATGTATAGACATTTTCTGCATGATACTCTAAGTCACCAGGCGATTATTAAAAGACTTGAGATGAAGGTATGCAGTAGTAAGATTCCTAATAGAGGAAGTTTGGTGGTTGTGAGAGTCACGTGTGTTTGGAAAATGGGGAATTGTTGCATGTGGAGGAAAGAGAAAACACTTTTAGGGTACTCAAGAAGGGGATCTCAGCCTTGGGTACTTTTTTTTTTTTTTACTAGAAGTTGAACCTAAAGACATTCTACCTCTAAGCTACATCCCCAGCCCTATTTTTTATTTTGAAACAGGTCTCACTAAGTTGATGAGGGACCTTGCTAAGTTTATGAGGCTAGCCTCAAACCTGCGATCCTCCTGTCTCAGTTTCCCAAGTACTGGGATTATAGGTGTGAGCCACCAACCCCAACTCTTGGGTACTTTTTGAGGATTATTTTATTATAACTCATTGGAAATTAAATGAAATAGCATTGGGAAGACCCCATGACACTGAACTTTATGAGCTTGCCATCAGTACTTTTGTGTTGTAGGATGAAGGAGAAAAGTCTCAGGTGACCCTAATAGACATGCTGGATGTCTGCGTGTATCTATGAAGTGGTGGAGGCAATAGCCTTCAGTCATCAACTTCTCTGAAGTGACTTACTCCAGTGTGAGAGAGCATCGCTTAAAAAGAAATCAATGCCCCAGTCCATGAAGGGGAAGAGGAAAGGGGGGGACAAGGAGAATATCAGAGTATCTGAACCCTGACCCACAGACTTATGGTGGTACCTTAAAGCTAGGTGGAGGAGGGTCTGGTAGAAGTTGGAACACCCATTCCTACTAGTGAGACTTGAGAAGTGAGTGGTGCTGTTTGGGGGAAATATGGGACAATGTATGGTGGAGACAGTGTAAGGCGATATCTTTCTACTTCTGATGGACACTGCTTTAGCATCATAAAGATTTATTCATGGATCACCAGGAATTAATTAGTCAAGTGTTATTCAGTACTGACATAACCTGGACCACTTACTAAAGTTGGAGAAAAGAGGAGCTCAGAAGAGATCTGGTATTCTTAGAACTTGTGTCATATGAATAGTCTATAGTCAAAACTCTATCCCTGGGCCAAGATTGTAGGGTCCAGGACCCACAGCAAACCTATCACTAGAATCACACTTTCTTCCAGTGGAAACTCTCAGAGTGTTTCCTGAAATTCCGGTGCACAGGTTCAAAATGCCCACAATCGATGCAATTTAGGATGGCTATTGCTAGTGATATTGGTGGGGAAATGCTAATCATCTAACTTCAACAACTTTTCTATACTGATTAAGAGTATTCACAGAGCCGGGCATGGTGGCGCACGCTTGTAATCCCAGTACTCGGGAGGCGAAGACCGGAGGATCTGGGTTCGCAGCCAGCCTCAGGTACTTAGTGAGGCCCTCTGCAACTTCGTGAGACCCGGTTTCAAAATAAAGGATAAAAAATAGGGCTGGGGGTGTAGCTCGGAGGTAGAATGCCCCTGGGTTCAATCCCCGGTACCGCAAAAAAAAAAAAAAAGTATTCACAATGCTGAGAAGGACCCTAGATTTCCTCAGCTCTGTTCTTCCTTTACCATTTTTCCCAAACAGGAAAATGTTCATGTGATTATGAAAAGGAAGGGACAGATAATGGGCCACAGTGCTGGGTGTGCAGACCTTTCCTCCTTGGGATTCCTTCTGAGAGGGCGACCTACGTAGTCACCTATACTGAAGACATAAAGAAAGTAGGATTCAGAATGGAACACTTCATGAGGAAGAAAGAGGGTAGGATGGACCACAATTTTTACCACCATTACAAGTTCTTGTAGGGCTAGATTTACTCAAAACCAGTGTCTGTTTTCAATGTGCTGCATCCATCTTTGGTGGTCCCACCTGAAAGTGCAGTTTTGCCTTATCTTATCAATTCCGAGTAAAAGTATTACTTTAAAACTTAAAACTAGTGTAGTATACACAATAATGTAGATTTCATAACATGATCAATCCTGGGTTTGTGCTGGCCAGACCACAGGCTCTCACATCCAAGCATGACAGGGTGTTTTATACCCAGCCTATGTTCTTCTCTACCTTTGGTAATTAATGGAGAGATGACTGCTGGCTTGGAAACAGAGCCAGAGCCAGAAATAGAACCTGGAAGTCTAACATTTTTTCTCACTCTTTCTAAAATTATAGGACCATTTCATTCCTCCTTCTCCGTGTCCCATTGCTCTTCCCACTTTGACTGTTGTTCACACCAATGCTTCACGGAAAGGACGTCCCTGGAAATAAAAAAGGTAGAATTGTGAAAGCAAGGTCCTAGATTTCAACAGCCTATATTCTTGGAATGCTAGCATAGGATATTTCTTGTCATTTAGAGAGATGTTCAGAAACCATTATGAAAGTGTTACCAGGAGGTTTATATCTGTGTCAGGTATCATCAGGCTTTGTTTCTTTATGTTAAAACTTAGTGTTATGACCTGTTCAATGGAAGTAAAAATATATCCTTCGTAGGGTTTTATGAGGATTAAATGAGATAATTTATATTAAATGCTTGACTAATTTTTTCTTTATGGATCTAGACTAAAAGAAAAATGGTACCATGTTATAACCTTCAATTTAATACTATTCAAATAATTTCAGTGTCATAAATATTCCCTGTGTACCTATTTTGTGTAAAAATGTGTCCTGTCTTCTTGGGAAGAGGAGGTAATAACTGTGTTACATTGAGTTTTCTTTCTATGTGGGTAATTTGTAGGAATTACTGGGGATGAAAACAGTATACCAACCAACAGTATCAGTACCATCTTTGTTGAACTTTTCTGTTTTGATATTGGGAATCAAACCCAGGGGCTCTCAGCTACACCCCAGACCTTTTTTATTTTTATTTTTAAATTTTGAAATAGTATCTTGTCAAGTGCTGAGGGTTTTGCTAAGTTGCTGAGGCTAGCCTCGAACCTGTGATACTCCTGTCTCAGCCTTCCAAGTACTGGGATTACAGGCATGCACCACCATGCCTGGCTCTATGGAATTTTCCTTTAATGTAGCATGGATTTTAGAACTAAAACTGCCTTGGAGACAAGCTGTCTCTGGTCTCTTCCAGCCATGTGGCCTTGGGTAAGCCTCTTTATCTCTCTGTGTTGCAGTATCTTCATAATGGTGCCTCTTTCATAGAGTTGTTGTAGATATTAAAAAATTTCAATCCATGTAAGACATAAGAATGGGGCTTTACTTGGTAAGTGTGCATTTGCTATTGATGTTTGTCCTTGATTGTTTCAGTTTGTCCAGGTAGAGTATGTTGTCATCTAAAGGGTTTGACTGGCCACTCATCACAGGCCTTATGGGAGGAAATGCCTCGGTGGATCATAGTGTTCAAGAATCTGGTTTTCCATTTACAAGTTCAAACTCACAGTCTGTGAGTTTGCCCTGAAACTTATAAAATCGGAGTGCCAATTTGTGAATTTGCCACAATAAATAATAATATGTATTGTAGATATGTTCTAACCTTGCTTTGGCTCAGTTACCTGCTCTTGGACAAGTTACTTATCCCAGCTGTGCCTTGGTTTCCTCTCTTGTAAGTTTAGGATACCGTGAATATACCACCCTTTAAGAAACATGGTGAGGATTACATGATGTAATTAGTACAAAACAGTACAAGGTGCAAAGGTTATCAGGGCACTACAATTTCTAGGCTGCCCTTTCAGGTCTCTCAGGAAATAGTTCTCATTCTGGCCACTGGGATGTGAATACAAGGAAGTGTTTTAATTTCATACTGGTCCAACAAATCTCCCCTGTGCAACCCTTGCTCTCTTTCTCTTCCCACGAAGTCAATTAAGAGCTCTCCATGGACCTGGGGAATGGTGGTGCCAATAATAAGAGAGGCCAAAGTTCCTGAATGAATTTGAGTATTAAAACCTTCCTGCCCTGTCGGGTGTGGTGGCGCATGCCTATAATCCCAGTACTTGGGAGGCTCAGACAGGAGGATTACTGGGCTCAAGACCAGCCTCAGCAATTTAGTGAGACTTTTAGCAATCTAATGAAATCCTGTTTCAAGACAAAAAATAAAAAGAGCTGGCAGTGTAGCTAGGAGGTAGAATGCCCCTGAGTTCAATCCCCAGTACCCAAAACAAACACCAAAAATCCCCCATAAAAGCAAAAACAAAAATAAAACCATTCCTGCCCATTTCTACCAAAGATCCACACTCAACCATAAGTGAGGAAAAATTTTGTAAACTTTTATTGAGTTAAGCCACTGAGATATAGGAGTTTTGAAGCCCAAGTTATGTAGCCCAGTAACTGGCTGCTTGGAATGATCAACAAATGTTAGTTAATGACCATTATCAGCCATGATGTTCACAGTCACGTTCCCTCCCCTATGTGGCTCCATGTGGGAAATTAAATAAGGCCTCTGTACATTTCTCAGGATAATTCTGAGTAAAGGAATAGAACAAAGGGAGGTGGTTCAACTCCAAAGCAACTGCAAATAGGCAACAATAATACAAAAAGTCCAGAAAAAACTCGACTTGTTTCTCAACAGCAAACTCTTTTCTATTAACCTTAATACTCTGGCTTTCTGATCCAAAGGTGAGGCAAGGTGAATACCGATACACCTGTTCCTTTTATAGACGGTGAGCCCATCATTCCCACTGTGTGCGGACATCCTTTCTTCAAGCAAGATGCAAGGCAGTCGATGAGGCATCGGCTCAGGCCATGTTACCAACAATCGATTTGTTTTTCTCTGCCTAACTGGCTCACCCTATGTGTCAAGTCGCTGCCATGTGCCTGCAGTTTGAGGCTTGCCGGGACAACTTGTGTTTCCTTGAGGCTATTCCTCAATGACTTTAATCAGAATTTTGGATGCTTTCCCAAACTCTTTAAGAACTGATTGGACAACAGTGACAGCTTGAGTCATCTTTTACAGATAGATTCTAATAGTTTAATCTTCAGAGAGTACCATCCTTTTTTAAGTTTTTAAAGTCACTTTGTTACTGGGAAATCATTTCTGCCTCAGTCCTTGCTTCTCCAAAATTCATGAGGGAAGCACAAATTGGGGAACATAAAAGGTTTATTTAGGGAAGTGAAGGTACTGTGTAAAGAAGGCTGTGGTAAATAGAAGGGGGTTACAGAGAAAAATGTGTGGAGGGGGCCACTTTTGGGAGTGGAGAATGGAGGGGAGTGTTCCACGTGGCAAGCCTATATCCCCTCTGCACACCTCCTTCCTCATGCATTTTTTTTTGTCTGGGGTGGTCAGCTGTGTTTTCTGCACCACGCCTTGGTGAATCTGTGCTGTCTGGCCCTTTCCTCATGGGGAGCGGTTCTAGGGGAAGCCCTGCAGGGGGGCTAGCCTTCTGAGATTCCTGCAGTTTTCTAACCGCAACTATTTTCCTTTAAAAGGGTCTGTTTAAGCTCTTCCCTTAGGTGCTTCAGGTCCGGTTTGATCCAGCCCACCTGCTCATCTCTACCTTGCTTTGCCTGCACTATTGGCTCACTGTTTTGAATTCTATTTATATGTTGCACCTGCAAACCTTCCCTGAGGCCACTTGACATTATTGGGCATTCTTTCACATGTAGCATCCCCAGGGAATGGCAGCTCCTGGGCTCATTTTAGGTTGGTGCTTTCAGAAGCTTGAATAGCTCCCTGTGTAGCTGACATGACTGCCTGACCCAACGTAGTGGGAACAATGGATTCCTAGAGATTTTGCACGTGGGACGCACCATCAGATGAGTTAGGGAGCACTCGAAAAGGGAAACATACCCCTCTTATCTCCTCCCATGACTACAATTCTGTAAACTCAATAATTACATATTAGCTACCCACTAGGTGCCAAGAAGTAAGAGTATAATTATGCATCAGGTGTTAATTATGAGTATAATTAAGAGTACAATTATGCATCAGTTTTGTGCTCTGGGAGCCTATAGGCTTATGGAAGAGAAATAAGTATATTATGATTGTTATTTATTATTATGTGACTGTTATTTTTAGAGGCTAACTTGTTTTGTTTGTTTAAGGAATATTTAAATAATACATTTGTACCTTTTAACTCGGGCATAATTCATATTCAGCCAAGTATGCAGATATTTGGTATCATGCTCAACACATTATTTTTGTTGCTGTTATTACTGGGGATTGAACCCAGAGGAATTCTACCTCTGAGCTGCACCCTCAGCCCTTTTATTTTATTTTTTTATTTTGAAATAGGGTCTCACTAAGTTGCTGAGGGTTTTGCTAAGTCACTGAGGTTGACCTCGAACCTGTGATCCTCCTGTTTCGGCCTCCCAAATACTGGGGATTACAGTCATGTGCCACCACACCCAACTTTCAACAAACTTTACATATGTATATACTTAGGAGATTATTGCTCAGATCAAGACATAGGAAATTTCTAGCACCCTGGAAATACACTATACATTAGTGTATGCCACCTCTGCTACCATAGATTGGTTTTATGGTTTTGAATTTTATAGACATGGGCTTACACAGCATGAACCTGATCCGTCTGGCTTCTTTTGCCTAGTACTATCTGTAGATTCATATCATTGAGTGTGGCTATATATAGATTCATCCATCTTGCTTTTAAACAGTAGGTTATTTCTAGTTTGGAAATTTTATGGTAGAGCTGTTACAAACATCCTTATACATGCATTTCTTGGATGTAAGCAAACATTTTGGAGGGCAATAGACACAGGATTGGAATTTATGGGTCACAGAGACACTTATGTTTGCTTTAGTAGTTACTGATAAAGAGTTTTCCAATGAATATCAATTTGTATTCCCTGTAACAGTGTTTGTGAATTCTAATTATTCTCTATCCTCATCAAAACTTGGTTTGGAGCCGGGCGTGGTGGCGCACGCTTGTAATCCCAGTACTTGGGAGGCTGAGACCGGAGGATCCAGGTTGGCGGCCAGCCTCAACTACTTAGTGAGGCCCTCCGCAACTTCGTGAGACCGGTTTCAAAATAAAGGATAAAAAATAGGGCCGGGGGTGTAGCTCGGAGGTAGAACACCTCTGGGTTCAATCCCTGGTACTGCAAAAAAAAAAAAAAAAAAACTTGGTTTGGTAAATTAGTTCTTTTAATTTTAGTCATCCTCATGGAGGTGTGGTAGTATATTATTGTGGTTTTAATTGCATTTTCTTGATGACTAATACACTTGTTTATTGACATTTATGTATTTTATTTTGTAACTGCCTTTAATAAGGGGCTTGCCTTTTAAAAAACTGAGCTATTTGTTTCTTTTTCTCATTGACTTGTAGGAATTCTTTACATATTCTGGCTAAGAGCATTTTGTAGAATACCGCATTATCCATTTGATTCCTTAGGAACTGTAGTGATGGCTCTCTTTTCCTTGATATTTTATCCATGTTGTTTGAGGTTCATCAATTTTGTTAATATTTTAAAAACTTTTTTTTGCCTTCATTGGTTTTTCTCAAATTGTCTTTCTATTTTTATTTCATCCAGATTTACTTTTATTGTTATTCCTTTTTTCTATTAATTTTAGGTTTTTTATTTTTTAGCCACTTAAAATAAAACAGGCAGGTGTGGTGGCACAGGCCTGTAATCCCAGTACTTGGGAGGCTGAGACAGGAGGATCCCAGGTTTGAGAAGAGCCTCAGCAACATAGTGAGACTTTCAGCAATCTAGCGAGACCCTGTTTCCAAACAAAAAATAAAAAGGGCTGGTGGTGTAACTTGGAGATAGAATGCCCTGGGTTCAATCCCCAGTACCACAAAACAAAATAAGATAAAATAAAATGAAGCATTGATTTTAAACTTTTAAACATTTATTTTAAACCTCTTTTCTTTTTCTATTGCATGCATTGTTCTTGCTTTATCACAACTTTGATATATTTGCCTTTCCATTCAAAATAATTTTTAATTTTCCTTGTGACTTTTCCTTAATCCTTGGATTATGATTGTGCATCTGTTTTTCCTTTTAGTTCTGTCAACTTACATATTTGGAGGCTGTCTTATAAATTGCATATAAATTTCTGATTGCTATTATCTGCCTGTTGAATTGCCCTTTTATTATTATGAAGTGCTCTTCATCTTTTGCCTGAAAGTTTGTTTTTCTGGTATTAATACTGCAAAGTCAGCTCTCTTTTGATAAGGCTTACACTGCATAGCTTATTTCATTCTTTTACCTTCACATTTTTTCACAAGTTCTGTCCCTGTATAAAGGTATAGTTGGATTTTGTTTTGTTTTGTTTTGTTTTACGGTACCGGGGATTGAACGCAGGGGTGTTCTACTTCCGCGCTACACCCCCGGCCCTATTTTTTATACTTTATTTTGAAACCGGGTCTCACAAAGTTGTGGAGGGCCTTACTAAGGAGAGAGACAGAGACAGAGACAGAGAGAGAGACAGGGAGAGAGAGCGAGAGAGCTGAGGCTGGCCGCAAACCCGGATCCTCTGGTCTCTGCCTCCCAAAGTACTGGGATTACAAGTGTGCGCCACCACGCCCGGCTGGATTTTGTTTAATCATCTGATAATATTTTTCTTATAAAAATTTATATACTTTTATTGGTGTGTTGTAGTCTCACATCATAATATAGTTAAGAATGATAGGGACATACATGCACACAGCACTTGGTGAGCTTCCCCCGGCTCTCTCCCACACCCTCTCCTTCCCCATACATGATACTGAGATTGGCATTGATAATTCCACATATGTACATAATGTCAAGGGAAATATTTCCTTCATTAATTCTCTCCCCACACCACCCTCCCCTAGACCCCCTCCTTTTCTCCACTGGGGTTTCTCCTCCATTATCTAAAGTCCCTCTTGTATCCTGATTACGCTCTAGCTTCCACACATGAGAGAAAACATATGACCCTTCACTTTCTGTGACTGGCTCATCTCACTTACACAATGGAATTCTACTCAGCAATAAAGAAGAACTAAATTATGTCATTTGCAGGAAAATGGACAGACCTGGAGAACATCAATATTTGCCTTTTAAATTGATTTTTGAAAACATTTACATTTAATATAATTACTGATGGTATACATTTTATGTTTGCCATCTTATTTTTTATAAATCACATCTGCCCAATCAAAAAATGGGCAATTGAGCTGAATAGACACTTCTCAAAAGAAGAAATACAAATGGCCAATAAATACATAAAAAAAGTTCAACATTATTAGCTATCACAGAAATGCATATCAAAACTATACTGAGATTGCACCTAACTCCAGTTAGAATGGCAATCATCAAGAATACAAATAATAGTAAGTACTGGCAAGGATGTGGAGAAATAGGAACTCTTATATACTGTTGACGGGACTGCAAATTAGTACAACCACTATGGAGATTAGTAGGGAGGTTTCTCAAAAGTCTAGGAATGGAATCACCATATGACCTATCTATACCACTCCTTGCTATCTTTCCAAAGGAATTAAAGTCAGAATACCATAGTGATACACACGTATCCATATTTATAGCAGCACAATTCACAACAGTGAAATTCTGGAACCAACATAGGTGTCCATCAACAGATGAATGGATAGTGAAAAAATGGTATATAAGAACAGTGGAATTTTACTCAGCCATAAAGAAGAACAAAATTATATCATTTGCAGGAAAATGGATGGAACTAGAGGATATTATGCTAAGTGAGAGCAGCCAGCCTCACAAAGTCAAGAGTTGTATGTATTCTTTTGTATGTGAAAGTTAAAGAGAAAAAAAGGAAATAAAAGGGACTTCAGATAAAAGAGGAGAGAGACTAGTAGACTAGTAGAAGGGGTTTTTTGAGTTTTTTCTTTTTTATTTTTCGGTACTGGGGATTGAACCCAGGAGCTTTTACCTCTGAGCTACACCCCCAGCCCTATTTTTTTTTTATTCTTTATTTTGAAACAGGATCTCACTAAGTTGCAAAGGGCCTCACTAAATAGCTGAAGCAGGCCGCGAACCTGCGATCCTCCTATCTCAGCCTCCCAAATACTGGGATTACAAGCATGTGCCACCATGCTCAGCTGATTTTTATTTTTCTGTACTTCTTTTGGTTAATCAAGTAAATGAACTTATTTTGTAATTACATTACATGGTATAGATCCAACAATGCATTAATATTGTGTTGCTTTAAACAGTTAATATTTATTTTTATATTAATAGTTACTTCTGGAATTCTTTACCATATATATATATATATTTATTTATGGTATATATATTTTTTACCATTTACCAGAATTCTTCTGACAGATGCTTGGAGTTTGGGTGAGGCCAGAACAACTTTGCAGTTGTCAAAGGGAAGACTTTGTTTAATGTTTGACGTGGGGGGACATAACAGAGAACTGAAGAGAGTGGAGGTGGAGCAGGAGTCAGTGAAATGGTAGAAGGCCAAGAACTCTCTGGTACAATCCCACCTTGAACCCCTCATTGCCACATCTTTCTTAAATACTATATGTTGAAATGCTTGGTAGACATGCATTTTTTTACTAATAATTTTTTATCTATTAAATGATTTTTCTTTCATTTGTAGCCATTAAGCTAGTGCTTCATATAAAATGCTGAAGATGATGTATGCATCATTCTAGAACTCATCTACTAGGGGAGAAAACGTGTAAATAGACATGAAGAAGTACTTACTTAGTTTGAAAAAAAATTCTTTGATAATTTTATTGTGTTACTCAACCTCAAAAATCTCCATTAGACTTGGAAATAAAAGCTTTATATGATCCGCTTTGTCTTCATCTCTCTCCCTTCCTTTTTTCTTGAGTGCACAAAATTCTTTGCTATGCAGAGTATTTATCCTTATAATTCTTTCAGTTTAGAACATTTGTCTTAAACTTATCACTGGATTATTCCTTTACCTCCTAACCTCTCAGCACAAATGTCACCTCTATAACCAGCCCTTCCCCAGACACTGTATTTTAAATACTCCCTGTCCACCCCACCAGGTTACTTTGCACACCACCACAAACAGGAATCATCTTATTAATTTGATTTGTGTCCCCTCTACTGGCATGTAATCTTCATAACAGTAGAGATCTTACCCATTCTTTATCTCTGTATCCTAATTAGATCACAGAGGAGTACTTAGTAAATAATTATGGAATACGCAAAAACTTGGAGTAAGATGTCAGCTGCCCTCCTCCTTATACTCCATTTTCAGTCCCTCATGGTTCCTTTAATCCAAGGCCTTGATGGTAGTTGGTGTCAGAAAGCTGGGGAATGTTGCTCTGCAGACTATGTGTACCATTTGGGAAATTACATTGCTCATAAGAGAGAGGGGATGGGGTAAGAAAACAAGATGGTAGAAAGCAGAGTGCTATACTATTTGATTCCATTTAATGCCCTACCCTTAAAGTTGTAACAGTCATGAAACACTGGTATTGACTGTAGAAATCAAAGAAGGTGTTGGATTTCACTTCAAATTGGTGTAGTGAGGAACACAAACAATGACAGAGGAAGCTAGAGCTTGGGTGATAGACTAGAATAGGAGTCATAAAACTCCTGGGAATTAGCACACATATTTAGGGAACATTTCCTGAGGCCATGAAAATGGGGAGTTCAAAGCAATCCTCCTAGTTTTCATGAGGTTGGAGTGATTAAAATTTCCAGTGTATGAACAACTGTGTCACATAGGCCAGTCTTAGTCAGGAATGAGATGAAGGAAGGGGACTTCATTATAAAATTTTCACTTACTGTACATGATGATTAAGATAAATCTTGACGAATCATTAGCTGTTTTCCAAGTAAAGTGGTTGTACAGAGCATCTTAGGAAGAGAGAATAGTATGTTTAAAAGAATGGTGGTGTGAACAGGTCTTCATTTAAAAACAGTCCATTCAACCAACTTTACTGAGGGCCCACTAAACACCAGGCTCTCCCCAGTTGGGACTAGATAGAGTTCACACTGGTTGGCATGCAGTCAGCAGACAAGGAACATAGTTAAGAACCTAAGCTCCAGTCAGACAGATTTGAGTTCCAATCCCCGCTCCACTCCTTCTGAATCATGCAAACTTTGGGACAAGTTATTTAGTGTTGTTTTGTCTTGGTTTCCTCATCCCTCATTGGCTGGCTGTGAGTATACAGAAGATAATACATTTGAGCACTTTGTCCATTGCCCTGCATTGTGAACAGTTGCCAGTGACTAGCACTTCTTCCATATGGTTAATTTCGTATAAATAAGCACATATTATAAGTATGTGTGTGCAAGATAATGATCTGTTTGTAACCACTGACAAGCCTTTTTGTGAATCATCTTGGAGAAAGCAAGAAGTCTTCCAGACTCTTCTTCTGGGAGCAAGGGTGGGGCTGTGATTCTTGATTTCTTTCCATTGGCGATAAAGAGTTTTCACACAAAGTTAGCATAAATTTGCCTCTCTCCTGGGGAGTGGGGAGAGTTGCTGGGTGGATACATCTGCATCACAGCTTTTCTAGGCAAACAGGCCCCTCCCTACTGATTTGTTATCATGCTAAATGTGTCTCCTCCTCCCTTCCTTTCTGGAGCTTTTGCAGCTGTTCTTGGAAGGAGACCCAGTTGAAAGGAGTTGTTAGGGACCAGAAACAGCTGGGATCTTTAATGATGTGTCAGCAGCTCACTGCAAAGTTCCAACACCCTGAGGTAATGGGGGGAGTGGGGACAGTCTCAGAGGAAGAGCTGATTATGCAATAAGCTGAAAGCCCCTTTGAAATCTGGTGACACAGCAATTGAGAGGCCAGCAGGCTGGAGAAGGACATGAGGAAGGCTGATGAGATAAGTTCCTCTCCAGGGATGATTTGAGGGCAAACAAATGAGATCTTGTGGGAGACTTCCAGTATGGGCAATAGGGGAGAAATCCTAGGGCCAGGGGAATTACAGGCTCCTAATTAGCTGGTCAGAGTGATCAATAGTAATGTCGATTGTCATTTGCTTGCAAATTGCACACCTGGTATCCCTCAGAAAAACTTGGCCACAAGACTTAGCTGGTTGTTTCTGAAGGTTATGAACAAAAATATCCTTATCTTCCATGAACAGTATTGGTCTTAAGATCCTTGATTTCTGGATTCACACAGAGTATAAAGGTTCCATCAAGTTAGTAGGGAAATGGCCAATTTGTTTAATTTTCAGAAAGACTAATAACCAGTTAAGAGATTCAAGGCCCTAGTCTTTAAGGGGGGTAGTTATTACTGGATTTTTCTATAACCAGAAATTATTGCCCTGTGTTTGCTTGGTTTTGGTTCCAAGTTCCAAAAGTGCAACTCTAATTAATAAATGGAAAAATGTACACTTTGCATACCTTTTAGGTGTTAGTGAGTGTAGAGTCCCCTTACTTATAGTTGACTAAAAGACCCTGTCTACAAGGCTGAATTCCTAAGACCATCCAGCTCTCAAGAAATGCAGCAACCAAGTGCCCATTTCCTCACCCAACATATTATTCTGGAACAAATCCACAGAGCTGTTGTAGGCTTTCTGCAGGTAGAACCCAGAAGCAAAATGGCCTCCTGCTTATCTTCATGATTACTGACTTCCTGGGGTGTCAGGATCATCAAACTGGGTATGATTAGAGACAGTGTCTTATGGGAAGAAAAGTAAGGGATTTGTGAGGAGAGGACTTGGGTCTGAAATCTGCTGTGCCACTTACTAGCCATGTGACCTTAAGCTATTATGTTGTGTATCCAAGTTCTCTGAAGAGGCCACAGCTGTACTGAAGATCCTGCTTGGGTGACTGGAAGACCTTGATTGTGGACAGACACAAGGTTGCAGACTGAGAGACAAAAGTATCATGGGCCCTTTTTAGTCCCTTTTAATAGCCATATACTACAGACCTTTGTATCTGACCTAACATCCTTGTGACTACTAAGTAAGTAAAACTTCTGGAACGCATCACTAGGCTTAGCAGACCTCTTGCTTCTACCAACCTGAAAGATAAGAACATTATAAGATGAGAGCTGAAACTGATAGATTTCTGGCTCTGCTGGGGTCCACCTACCTGAAGCCCCCACCAGTGTATTTGATAAATGCATTGATTTATGTTTTTCTTTTGTTTTGTGATTATAAAAGTTCGTGTAACTTTTTCCATGGTGGGGCATGGTATTCAGGATAACCTGAACCTGTGTTCCCAGACCTTGGACATTCATATTTGGCTCAGAATAAACTCTTATTTCCTTTGGAGTAAGAGCTGTGTTTTGCATCGACAACACAACCCTCTTTGGATCTGTTTCCCCATTGCTCAGCAATGGTAATATTGCTTTGACTTTGGTATTATAATGATGATATTTATCTCTCAGTACAGTTATGACACATGATAATGTTTGGGAAAAGTGATTTTCAAACTATAAAGCTTTAACGCCATGCTAGTACCTAAGTAAGATCCTAGGAGTGTTAAAGATACTTTTAGAAAGTGCTAGAGAGAAAAGCAGAGGGAGACACAGATCCCAGGGAGTGTTCATACATGACAAGGTGCTTCAGAAAGTCTTGCACAGCCAGCTGTGGTCGTGCACACTGTAATCCCAATACTCAGGAGGTTGAGACAGGAGGATTGCAGGTTTGAGGCCAGCCTTGGCAACTTAGGGAGACCCTGTCACAAAGTAAAAAATAAAAAGCGTTAGAGGTATTGCACAAAGTCTAGCTTGGGTTGAAATTTGGAAGAAGTCTTGAGTGTAGTTTGGTAGAAGGATTTAAGAACAGAGAAAGGGGGATTTTAGAGTCAAATTATATTCAGAAATCATTTTTCTTTTTTTTTTTCCTGCAGTAGTGGGGATTGAACCCAGGGGCATTCTACCTTCAAGCTACATCCCAGCCCTATTTTTTATTCTTTATTTTGAAACAGGGTCTCACTAAATTGCAGAGGGCCTCACTAAGTAGCTGAGGCTGGCTGTGAACCCGGGTCCTCCGGTCTCAGCCTCCCAAGTACTGGGATTACAAGCATGTGCAACCACGTGTGGCCCAGAATTCATTTTTCAAACCTCTCAAAGTACAACGTGGAACAGCTTTTCTGGAAGCCAATCATGTTCAACATGTTCTGGAAAATTTGGTGAGCCAAGAACAAAGGGACCTTGATATTCTCATACTGTCAGAGAAGCCCATCTGTAATGGTTTGGATTTGGAATGCCTCCCTTGCCCTCATGGAAGTGGGGCTTGGTTGCTAAGGAGGAGTCTCTGGGGGGTGTGGCCTTGGGGATTATATCAGGTTCTCTCCTCCCCTTGCTTGTTCTCTCTTGCTTCCAGCCTCCCTGATGTGAGAGCGAAGTCCTGTGCTCTCCCTTTCTCTGCTTCCCGCCGCCATGCCCTGAGATCTGCGGTCCCCAGCCTCACATGGACTGAACTCAAAATCTCCAAGGAAACTGTGAGCAAATAAATCTTCCTTCCTCTAAGTTTTATGGTCAGGTTTACTGGGATACAACAGTGAGAATGTTGACTAAGATGCCATCTTTTCAGTGGCTGGAATGGCCTAGAGTCTTCTGAAGATTTTGGAGAATAGCCCTGGTTTCAATTAAGAAACAAATGACTTGACTAATTACCCAGTGTTTTCCTGACAGGCTGATGAGGCCAGTCAATAAGATCACCCTGAATTTACTTCCTGTCAGAAGGGCATGCCTAGAGGCAGAAGCCTCTTGTGTGACATTGTCAGGGACTTGCTCCAGGTACCCTACATCCTAGGTTTGAAATAGTCAGGAGGTAAAGCAGTTTCCCAAATCCTAGGATGCCCACTTGCTTTCTGTGTGGTAAACTACTGACTCCACTCTGTCAGTGCCGGAAGGGGCTGAGCCAAAGGAGGACAATGACCAAAGGCTTTAAGGTCACTTCAGGATAATGACAGTGGCAGGAACATGATAAGAAGAAATCCAGAATGGTGTGGATCCTGGGAAAAGGCTTTAGGCAGACTGACTCTCAGAGGAATTATTAGTACATGATGGTGATGGACATATATTGGTTTATCTGTCTTATATCTTTCCCTCTTCGTTTGGAATATAATTCCCCATCCAACCCCTGGAGCTTGTGCAGTTAATTCAGCTGGTCCATTCCTGTAGCATGTGGAAATGTGACCCAGATATGTCCAATAAAATGCCCAACCCTACTGGTTATAATGACTCAAGTATGGACATATGTCCCAGACTGGACCCATCAATCAAAATACTCTCTGATCCCTTTTGATATGCATGTGAAGGAGCATATTCTTGTTGGATTGCTGGGTTTGCTAGGCTAAGTCTTGAGCAACTAAAAGCTATAATGAAGAGATATTGCAGGGAGACTAGTCTAAAATATGGAGAGAGAGACACACACAGAGCTCTGATGTCTTATTTTGAAGGTCACATCCATCAATATCTAAGGTACATATTAGAATCCTTTGTCATAGGAGACAAATTCCTTTTTGCATAAGTCAATTTGTCAAGCTTCTATTGCTTACTATTAAAAGTGTCTTAATTAATATAAGTACTAAACCTAAGCATCAAAAAGCTTCTCTCCTTGGCAACACCCACATTAAGTTATTAGTTTAGAGGCACCCAGGCATGAAGCACCAGGCATTATTCTAGATGTTAGGGTGCTAAGATTCATTTGCCCATCTACCAATAAACACTTACGGCATTACACACATGAGTTAGGTGCTGTATATGCAGAGATTATCATGACACACTTTTTTTTTTTTGATCTGTGAGGACATCACAGTATCAGAAAATGTATAAACAAACCATTAAAGATCACAAGTACTTTGAGAGTTCAGAACATGAGACATCATGGTTAAAAATTACTTCTAAAATCTGATAAAAATACAAATCTTATAAATGTGTCTAAAGCATGGTTGTTGCTATTAGTGGGTTTGCTGTTAGGATAATGAGGAAGTACATACAACAAAACAAATGAAAACCCATGGGCTAGAAAACAGTGTGGGGTTGAAACAAGACAACATATGGTATGGTCGGCTGCTACGGAGCTCAGACAACCATCATTCGGCAGGGACGGCCTCATAGACAAGGTGGGCCTCAGAAGGGGTTTTCCAGGCTACATTGGATTCTGATTCATTGTCCATGATGTAGCTGAGATCTTGCAATCTGGGGGGTAGAGAAGCCAAAAAGGTGAGCAGGCAGCACTGAATGACTGAGCAGATCGGCTTTGCCTGATGGTTCAGAGCCTGAAAAAGTGCCTACGGTAAAAATTTGTCATTAGCAAAACCTGGCTATTCACAGATTTACTAATATCTCTATATTAGATCAGATTTATTTTCATCTGCAGCAACAAAGACCCCAAATATCTGTGGTTTAAGCAAGAGAAATATTTATTTCTCTCCCAGATGACTTAACTATAAGCATTCTGGAACTGACAGTTTTTCCATGGTTCAAGGACTTCGGTTACCATGATAGTCTAAATGTTGTATCTTCATGACATGCAACAGCCAATATGGACTTCGGGAAATGATGAAGTCAGGAGGGCAGACTTGGATAAGTGCCCTTATGCTGGAGCGAGCTCCTTTACCCCTTCCACTATGTGAGGATGCAGCAAGAAGTCACCATCTTTGAAACACAGAGGGAACCTTTGCCAGACACCCGATCTGCTGGCACCTTGTCTTAGGCATCCTAGCTCCTAGGACTGTGAGTAATAAAGTCCTGTTGTTTATGAGTTACTCGGCCTAAGGATTTTGTTATAATGTAGGAGTGGACTGAGACAGCTACTGGTGCATTATGGTCTGTTTTCCAGAGCTCAGTACCTTTTTCCGTGTTGTCCCGGATGGCTCACCACTATGACTGAGTCTCAGACACATGGAGTGGGAAAGAGAAAAGAAAGGACACATCCCTTCCCCATAAAAGTAGGATCTAGAAGTGCACTCATCAATGCTATTCATAGTCTATCGACTATAACTCAGTCATGTGCTCAAAGTCAGCTGCAAGAAGGGCTTGGAATCTGTGTTTTAATACCCAGGGATTCTAGACTCGAGAAAAAGAGAAGCATACATTTTAGGGCATAGCCAGTTGCTGTTATAACATTCTTTCCCTAGAGGTTGTTGAAGGGTTAAAGACAAGAAATGGCAGCACTGGGACTTTTAATGAGGGCTAATCCCCTTCTTTCTTCCAGCCTCCTCCATTAGCCTCATAATGAAATTTGGAGAGATGTAAGGAGAAGAGAGATAATTTTTTGCTGAGTGCTGTTTTAGGAACTTTCCACAGAAACTTAATCTTCACAACATCACAGTGAAGAAGGCAGTATTATTATCATTTTAAAGATAATCATATTAGTCATCTTGGTGTTACTCAAATGAAATACCCAAGACAGGTTGATTTAGTTTTGGAGTTTCAAAGTCCCATATCAGGCAGGGGGCCCCACTGGTTTGGCCTCTGGTGAGGGCGGTGGATGGTGACATATCATGATGGCAGGGGTGTGTATAAGAGCAAAGGGTCACATCTCAAACCAGTGCAGAGGGAGAGGGAGAGACCAGAGTCCCAGAGTCTCTTTTGAGGACTTGCTCCCAATGACCTAAAAGCCTCCCGCTGGCCCCACCTCTTATATAAGTCCATAGCACCTTCCAAAACATCAACCACCCTCCAGATCAAACCTCCAACACATGAACATTTGAGGGACATAATAAAACAAACCATATCACCAAACCATAGTAAAAATGAACTCAAATTTAGAAACAGGAGATAGAGGTGAGAAATTAGCATACTTCATGTCATTAAAAAGAGCCAGGTACTGTATACTTATTAAATATGCCAAGCCTTTCATGTTTATTAACTCATTAAATCCTCATGATTCAATCAGATAAATATTATTTCCTTGTACATAGGGAACACCAGAATTATGAAGATTATCCCGAATTTGAATCCAGGTCTAATTCTAAAATCTAAACTATTTCCACTGAACAAACTTACTACTTCCCAACACTGTAAGCCAAAACCTTTTGGTGTGAGTTGATTACTTTATTGACTCACTAATTAATTAATAAATTAATTTCAACAAAGGTTTTTAAGCACATAGGAGGTGCCAGGCTCAAGTTCCCAACTTCCTAGGACTAATGTTCTTGGTGGGAAACTATTTCACTGAAACAAACAAAGACTAATTGTATACTTATTTTGACTAAAACCTTTATTATTACAAAGACAAATAAGTATAATGCTCAGCACTTAGTAGTACTCAATAAATATTGAATTAATTAAAGACCTATCCCTCAAGGACACCGCAGTCTATTAGTTCGGGATTCAGAACAATGTGATTTGGAAGAGGAAGGTCTGGACGCTTTGCTGTCTTGGCTATAGCTGCAAACCAAGACTGTCTTAGAATCAGCTGAATATGAAAGAATTTGTGGACATAGTTCTGTTGTCTCCATTTCTTACACGTGCAGACATTCTCCTTCTCTGAGCTCCCCGTGAGTAGAGACTGTTCTTAAAATGAAGGACAAGCAGAACCCAGGCAGGAAGCAGGACCTGAACTTGGAGTCAGTAACCAGCAGATGAGCTCATTCCTTGGCCAAGCTTTGCTCCAGGGGTTGCCTTGTTCTACTAAAAAACCTGGTCGTGATTTCAGGGTGACGAAGGGTCACTTGAGAAACAGAGAAAAAAGGCAAGAATCCCTAAAATATATCTGTGCCAGATAATCCCTGGGTTTGGTAATGAATACAAGATGTTCTTGAATCAGATGAGCCTAGTGTGGGGAAAATGTGGCTGAATACTTGATGTTCATTACCCTTTCTGTTTCCCTCCACCTCCTGTCTCTCTCCAGGGAACTTCTGATCACACATCTAAGACTAACCTATGCTGGAGCCAAGGGTGATGATGGCTTTGTGAGGGAGATTGCTTAAAGGAAGATATGAATTTTCATGTCTGGAGGGGTGCCCAGATGGAGAAAAGTATGAGAAGCAGGAGAGAGCATCAACATAGAATGTCTCTAGAATGGAAAGCGATCTGGAGCTTGCATGGGCTTCCTGCCATCCCTGGAACCCCTCTGGGTGGGACAATCACCATCTGAATCCCTATTTTGTGGTTGGGAGGCTGACAGTCATCATGAGCATCGCTGATTCTGAAACAAGGAAAACAGAGGGTAATAGCAACTCATCTTTGAACTTGGGACTATCTAAGAACCCATGTTCCAATGGGATTATGTTTTAGGTCAGGGGAATGGTGAAACATCATTTCCTTAAGTATAAGGATTTTAGTCACACTGTGGGTTCACACCCCCATAGTGGTGTCAAGTTTGGAAAATCTATAGGGGAAGAGAAAAAAGATTAAAATTAAGACAATTAATCAATTCAAATGTTTATGTCCCAAACCAATATCACCTTATCCCAAACCAATATCACCAATATCCCCTCAGAAACTCGTCTGTGGAGCTACCACTTGAAAAGCATTTTTGGAATGTCCTTCTCATTTTTTCTTTCAAAATTCTTTTAGAGCTGTGGTTTGTGCCCTTCAATAAAGTAATTCTCATTGCTTCCTAGTTATTCCTTTTTAAAAAATATGTTTACATAGTAAGAAGGGTGGTTAAGGGAATTAGAAAAAATAAAGAAACATAGTTGACATTTTGTGTGTGTGTGTGTGTGTGTGTGTGTGTGTGTGTGTGTGTGTGTTGTACTAGGGATTGCACCTGAAGGCATTCTACCTTGGAGCTATACCCCCAACCCTATTTGATTTTTACTTTGAAACAGGGTCTTGCTTGGTTATGAGAGTCTCACTACTTGCTGAGGCTGTCCTTGAACCTGTGATCCTCCTGTCTC
>PVJS01005341.1:52493-64681 GCA_004027185.1 Glis glis | reverse complement strand
TATATATATGTATATATATTGGTATTGGGGATGGAACCCAGAGGTGTTATACCTCCAAGCTATAGCCCCATCCCTTTTTAAATTTTTTTTGTTTTGAAACAGGGTCTTGCTAAGTTGCTGAGGATGGCCTCAAACATGTGATCCTTTTGTCTCGGCCTCCTAAATTCTGGGATTACAAGGTGTGCATCATGGTGCCTGGCCATAGTTATATTTTTAATTTCTTTTTTTTTTTTTTGGTACTGGGGATTGAATCCCGGGGGGGAGTCTACCTTCGAGCTACATCCCCAGCCCTATTTTTATTCTTTATTTTTGAAACAGGGTCTCACTAAGTTGCGGAGGGCCTCACTAAGTAGCTGAGGCTGGCCGCGAACCCGGATCCTCCGGTCTCAGCCTCCTGAGTACTGGGATTACAAGTGTGCACCACCACACCCGGCTTATATTTTTAATTTTTGAGGAACCTTCATACTATTTCTCATAGTGGCTGTATTAATTTACATTCCCACTAATGTTCCCTCATTTTTCTGGGGGGCTCTCTTCTCCCAAACCAGATTCCTCCCATAAGAGGCTCAGGCCAGGTGTGGTGATGCACGCCCGCAATCCCAGTTCTTGGGAGGCTGAGACAGGAGGATGGCAGGTTTGCAACCAACTTCAGCAACTCAGCGAGGCCTTCAAGAGTTTAGCAAGATCCTGTTTCAAAGTAAAAAATAAAATAGGGCTGGGGGTATTGCTCAGAGGGAGAATGCCCCTGGGTTCAATCCCCAGTACAAAAAGAAAGAATGAAAGAAAAAGAAAGGAGAGGAACTCCTAGTAACTGCTGATGCCCTTGTTTCTGGAACAGGTCATGAGCGCCGGCACCAGATCCTCCCTCCGCTACCCACCCACGTCGTCTTTGTCCTCACCAAGTACCCAGCTGGCGGCAGCGCCTTGCCTGGCAGAGTGACTCCAACTTCATCCCAGAAAGGTCTGTTCTTTTCTAAACTGGATTATTGTTATTTCCATTCCCGTCGGCCCCCCATATCCACGGGTTCTGCATCTGCAGATTCAATTAACCTCTGACTGAAAATATTTTTTAAAAAGTTGTGTCTGTAGCCAGGCCTGGTGGCTTGTAATCCCAGTACTTGGGAGGCTGAGACAGAAGGATCGCAGGTTTGAAACCAGCCTCAGTAATTTAGCGGGGCCCTCTGCAACTTAGACCCTGTTTCAAAATAAGAAATAAAATCAGGTTGGGGGTGTAGCTCAGAGGTAAAATTCCCCTGGGTTCAATCCCCAGTACCAAAAGAAAAAAAAAATTGTAGCCGGGCGTGGTGGCACATGCTTGTAATCCCAGTACTTGGGAGGCTGAGACCAGAGGATCCAGGTTCGCTGCCAGCCTCAGCTACTTAGTGAGGCCCTCTGCAACTTAGTGAGACCCTGTTTCAAAATAAAGAATAAAAAAAATAGGGCTGGGGGTGTAGCTTGGAGGTAGAATGCCCCTGGGTTCCATCCCCAGTACTGCAAAAAAAAAAAAAAATTGTGTTTGTGGTGAACATCTGCATACTCTTTTTCCTTGTCATTATCCCCTAAATAATACAGTAAACCCACTATTTCCATGGCACGTGCACTGCGTTAGTTACTACAAGTCATCCGGAGATGATTGAGAGTGTACAGGAGCGTGCATGGAGGTTCTGTGCAAGTACTGTGCTATTTTACGCGAGACTTGAGCATCTGTGGGTCTTGGTACCCGTGGGGTCCTGGCACCAACCCCCCGAGGATGCTGAAGGATGCTGTATACCCCAGCAGACCCTCTTGTATATTTAGTAGTGTAGTTTCCCTGAGAGTCAGGACTGGTCACCCCCTTCTTAGCTTTGGCTCCGTGTTATAAAGGAACAACTCCGGCCAAATGGCGGCCTCGGTTTCCTGTTCAGTGGAACTACTGATGGATGTGCCTTGTGGGAACTTTCCTCCTTCGTGAGCTCAAAGCTGCAGGAATGGGAAATGAATATTTGTGTGTGTGTGGGGGGGATCCTGGGGATTGAAGCTAGGTGTGCTCTCCCACTGAGCTATACCCCCCAGACTATTTATTTATTTATTTATTTATGATTCTTTCCAGTACTGGGATTATAGGTATGTGCCACTACTCCCTGGCTCTAATTTTTTATTTTGAGACAGGGTCTCACTAAGTTGCTGAGGGTCTTGCTAGGTTGCTGAGGCTGGCTTCGTACCTGCAATCCTTTTGCCTCAGGCTGCCAAGTACTGGAGTTACAGGGGTGCGCCACCATGCCTGGCTGGAAACCAACATTTTGCAAGTAGATCGCTAGGGGTAGTAGTGGGAAGAGCTCCTCCCCTTCTGCCCTTTGACTCCTGGCTGTCAAACAGGGAGAAACAGCTCCGCAGGCAGGACTCTGATTTGGGGTTCTGATTCGGAGCACACACCTCATCCTATCAGACACCGCCCCACACTGCCAGGTGTTGCGTCCTGTGGCTGGTGACATAACTGAGTCTTCAAAAGGCCATCGCACCATTCTACAAAGCCAGCTGTTTCAGGGTGATGGAGAAATCCACGGAGAGCCAGTGAGTTCTGCAGGTCTAGTGACGCACGTCATTTGCTGCCACATGAGGTCCTCCATCAGAACAGGGCTGGGTGAGCCGGGCGTGGTGGCGCACGCTTGTAATCCCAGTACTTTGGGAGGCGGAGACCAGAGGATCCGGGTTCACAGCCAGCCTCAGCTCTCTGTCTCTCTCTCTCTCCCTGTCTCTTTCTCTCTCTCTACTTAGTGAGACCTTCCGCAACTTCGTGAGGCCCGGTTTCAAAATAAAGTATAAAAAATAGGGCCGGGGGTGTAGCGCGGAGGTAGAACGCCCCTGGGTTCAATCCCCGGTATCGCAAAAAAAAAAAAAAAAAAAAAAGAATAGGGCTGGTGGAATCCGGTGGCCCAGAAGGCTCCCTGTGCATCTGCGATGTGGTCTCGGCAAAAGTCTTTGGGGCAGGAAAGCAAATTCATATTCAGAACAAGAGTTTATGAAGCCGGGTGTGGTGGCGCACGCCCGTAATCCCAGCATTTGGGAGGCTGAGACAGGAGGATCACAGGTTTGAAGCCAGCCTCGGCAACTTAGCAAGGCCCTCAGCGACTTTGTGAGACCTGTTTCCAAATAAAATAGGGCTGCGGGTATAGCTCAAAGGTAGAAGTCTCCCGGGTTCCATCCCCAGCGCCACAAACAACAACAGCAACAACAACAACAACAACAAAAACCACCAGGGTTTATGAAGCCTGCTGTGGTGGCACAAGCCTGTAATCTCAGTACTTGGGAGGTTGCAACAGGAGGATTGCAGGTTTGAGGCCAGCCTCAGCAACTTGGTGAGATCCTATTTCAAAATAAACAATAAAAAAGGGCTTGGGGTGTAGCTCAGAGGAAGAGTGCCGCTGGGTTCAATCCCAGGGACCCCAGGATAAGGGTTTATGGCGATGAGAACAAAGTCCTGTTCTGTCTGTGATGGAAGGGGACCATGGTCACTGACCTGCCACCAGGTGTACGTCTGGCCTCCCTGGGGCGGGTGTCACAGGGGGGCTCTGGGACTGTTGTGATGTCCTGGGGATGTGAAAGGCGATCAAGGTCTCTGGGGTCTGGACAGTTGGATCCAACCCTGAATAGGACAGTGCGGGTATATTACTGGCCCCACCAGCCAGAAGGAAAAGGCCTCTGAGCAGAGAGGAGGCACAGGTGTCCTGCTGACCAGCACCAGTGGGGACAGGCCTGCAGCATCCCGCCAGGCACGGTCGATGGTGATTGATCTACCAGAGCTCTCACCTCTGCACAGACCCGACGGCTGGGTGTGCATCCTGTGTACCCCTGCACCCTTCAAGTTCTCGATGGTGGCCCCAGTCTCTGCCGTCCCTCCTGGGACGTGGGAGTGTGGTTTGCATCCCGTCTGCTGTTTTGGTGGGGGGCTTTCCTACCATAACAGCCCTCGCCCCACAGGCCAGGGAACCGCTAGTTGCTGAGTACGCCTGCCATGGTTTCAAGATGGCTTGAGTGTGTCCGTCATGTTCTGTGTGCTGGAAGCTTGGTCCCAGTGTGGCCATGATGATGTGGAACCTTTAAGAGGCGGGGCCTAGTGGGAAGTAATTAGGTCATTGGGGGCACCAGTCTCAGGAGGGAATTATGTAGTTCTTTTTTTGGTGTGTGTGTGTGTGTGTATTGAACCCAGGGGCATTCTACCTCCGAGCTACACCCCCAGCCCTATTTTATTTTTATTTTGAAACAGGAGCTCACTAGGTTGATGAGAGTCTTGCTACTTGCTGAGGCTGTCCTGGAACCTGTGATCTTCCTGTCTCAGCCTCCCAAGAATTGGGAATATAGGTGTGTGCCACCGTGACTGGCTGCATGAGAAGGTTTTTATAAAAAAAGTGAGCTTTGGGGGAGCGAGGTGGGAAGGAAATGCACCAAGTGCTGTGTGCATGTGTGTTTATATCACTTTGATATAAACACTATGATGGATAATTACAATGCACCAATAAAAGTATTAAAGAAAAAACAGAGTGAGCCTGGCTCCTGAATCTCTCTAGCTTCTGCTCTGCCACGTGACCTGGCGCCAGGCCCTTGGACCTCTAGAACGTGAGTTAAATAAAGCTCATGTTTCTTCATAAAGTAGCCAACCTCAGGTGGTTCTTTGTTTTTTTCGGTGCCGGAGATGGAATCCAGGGCCTTGTTCATGCTAAGGAAACACTCTACCACGAAGCTACCCCCCAGCCTGCCTTGGGGATTTTGTTATAGCAGCAGGAAGTGTACTAAGCAACATTAGTTCCTTCTGTGCATTCCAGAACCTGACTTCTCTTTACCAGACCTAGAGCCTTTTTTTTTTTTTTAGATGAGGTCTCATTATGTTGCCCAGGCTGGTCTTGAATTCCTGGGCTCAAGCAGTCCTCCTGCACCAGCCCCCCAAGTATCTGGGATGACAGATGCATGCCACTCTGCTTGGCCTAGAGCTTTTCTGTTTGTTCAAATCAAAATTTCAAGCCAGGCATGGTGGTGCACATCTGTAATTCCAGTACTTGGGAGACTGAGAAAGGAGGATCACAGGTTCGAGGACAGCCTCAGCAACTTAGGGAGACTCTGTTTTAAAATAAAAAAGGCTGGGGGTGTAGCTTGGAGGTAGAATGCCCCTGGGTTCAATCCCCAGTACCAATTTTTTTTTTTTGCGGGGTACTGGGGATTGAACCCAGGGGCGTTCTACCTCCAAGCTACACCCCCAGCCCTATTTTTTATCCTTTATTTATTTATTTATTTTTTGCGGTACTGGGGATTGAATGCAGGGGCGTTCTACCTCCGCGCTACGCCCCCGGCCCTATTTTTTATACTTTATTTTGAAACCGGGTCTCACGAAGTTGCAGAGGGCCTCATTAAGTAGAGAGAGAGAGAGAGAGACAGACACAGAGAGAGAGAGAGCTGAGGCTGACCGCGAACCCGGATCCTCCGGTCTCCGCCTCCCAAAGTACTGGGATTACAAGCGTGTGCCACCACACCTGGCTTCTTCCTTCCTTCCTTCCTTCCTTCCTTCCTTCCTTCCTTCCTTCCTTCCTCTCTCTCTCTCTTTCTTTCCTTTTTCTTTTGGCGCAGTACTGGGTATTGAACCTGGGAGCATTCTACCTCCGAGCTACACCCCCAGCCCTTTTTAAATTTTTTTTATTTTGAAACAGGGTTTTGCTAAGATGGGCATGGTGGTGCACGCTTGTAATCCTAGTACTTGGGAGGCTGAGACAGGAGGATTGCAGGTTTGAGGACAGCCTCAGCCAGTAGTGAGACTCTCATCAACCTAGTGAGACTCTGTTTCAAGATAAAAATAAAATAGGGCTGAGGGTGTGAGGGTGTAGCTCAGAGGTAGAGTGCCGCTGGGCTCAATCCCCAGTACCACAAGAAAAAAAAAAAGAGAGAGAAACAGGGTCTTGCTAAATGGCTGAGGCTGGCTTCAAACCTGCGATCCTCCTGTCTCAGCCTCCCAAGTACTGGGATCACAGGTGTGCACCACCACGCCTGGCTTCACTTCTTATTTCACAAGTTCACATACAGGACCCCCCCACACACATGGAAGGCATTCTGGGAAACTTGTTTCCCAGCTTAATGGAGTTGGCTGGGCACTGTTGGTACATCCCTGCCTGAGTCACCCTCCCTCCCCCAGCTAGGGACCGGGGCTCTGTAGGGCTCCCCACACCCTGTGTCCACCAATGGCTGCGAGGGCACCCCAGCTCTGTGAGCTCCGCAAGGCTGAGCTGGCCTCCTCTGTTCCATGTGGACGTGACCGGCCCTTGGCACAAACTCTGAACACAGCAGACCTTGGTATGTGTTTGGCAAATGGGTGGGTGAACGAATGAATGGTGCCCACTTGGTGCCAGCCGTGACCAGTGCTGGGTGCTAGGAACACAGAGAGAAAAGCCAGACAGAGGAGGCTAGGAGTACCACAGGCACGGGGGCCTGTTCTTTGCAGGCCGGGGCAAGCGTGGCTGGGGAGGGAGGCAGAGAGCGCTCAGGCCCTGGGGGACCCAGGAGGGGCTTGGCTGGGAGCTCAGGGGAAGAGCTGGGACATGCACGAGAGGGGGTGCGTTGCAGGCAGGGCGCTACGACTTGAGCACTGAGTTCCTCTGAAATGCACACGTTGCAACTTAAGCCCCATGAATGAGATTAATGTCCTTATAAAAGAGGCTTCAGAGAGCGGCCTGACCCTTCCATCTCTTCTGTCGTGTGAGGACACGGTTAGTCCCTCCCTCCTTTCTACCATGTGAAGAAGGTGCCAACTGGGAAGCAGACAGCAGCCCTCAGCTGACCCTGAATCTGCTGGCACCTTGACCTTGGACTTCCAGCCTCCGGAATTTCTATTCTTTATAAATTGTCCAGTCTCAGGTAACAGACTACAGCAGAGGCTGTGGCCCACACCAGGAGGAAAGCCCAGGACGCACACCGAAATGGGGAGCTTTTCCTTTTGCACTAACTTCAGGCTGTGGCCTGCCTGGGTTCCTTCCTTCCTTTTTTTTTTTTTTTTTTGGTACTGGGAATTGGACCCAGGAGCAATTCTACCTCTGAGCTACACCCCCCGCCCTATTTTTGGTTTTTATTTTGAAGCAGGGTCTAAGTTGCGGGGAGTGGGGGGGCTCACTAAGTTGCTGGGGTTGCCTTAAACCTTTGGTCGTTCTGTCTCAGCCTCCCAAGTACTGGGATTCCAGGCGTGCACCACCGCACCTGACTATTTTTGACTTACAAAATGGCCAGATAGCAAGTTCAAATGGCACAGTCCAATACTATTCACTTGCATTAGAGCAGACCGAGCTGTGGTAACAAGTAGACCCGAACATGTAATGTATTGAACACAGCAGAAGGTTATTTTAGAGTCAGGCGTGGTGGTGCACACTTGGAATCCTAGTACTTGGGAGGCTGAGGTAGGAGGATCACAGGTTCCAGGCCAGCCTGGGCAACTTAGTGAGACCCTGTCTCACAATAAAAAATAAAAAGGGCTGGGGGTGTAGCTCAGTGGTTCAATCCCCAGTACCACACACACACACACACACACAAAGAAAAGAAAAGAAAAGAAAAAAGAACAGTAAGTTTATTTGTTCCTAATGCCCCTCCCTGGCGTGTGTGAGGTGGGACGAGATAGGCGACGGTGGGCTCTCCTCCACGCAGTGGTTCAGGGACCCAGGCTGAGGCAGAGTGCGCCTTCAATGGATGCTTTTCCAGGGCTGGCTCTGCCCGGCTGCTTCACCTCTGCACGGGCACAGTCCCTGCGCTGTGGGAAGCGCTAGCACACGTCACCACAGCAGGCTATGGGCCATTCCCGTCAGACTTCGTCTCCAACAGAATCCCAACCTTGCCTCTGCCTGGGGGGAGATGGGGCACTGAGTCCCATTAGTCTAGGTCAGTCACACGGCCCCATCTTCTTGCCAATGACTGGGAAACCTGTCAGTGACTCGCCATGCCCCTTTGGCCTTCCGTGGTGGCCATCCGGGGCTCTCTCTGGTAGCCGCAGCCTGCTCTGAGTGTGTGTCCCACAGGCCGCAAGGGCCACCCCGCCCCCCAGCCCTCACGCAGAGGCTGCCCTGCCTCCCAGAGACCCGGGCTGAGTTCCTGCTGCCTCCAGGAGAATTTGCCTGGTCATGTGACAGGTCATGTGTCCACACGCACTCTGGTCACCGGGGCCCACTGACATCCCTCCATTCTTGAATCTGCGCAGACCTTTGTCACTGGTGGTGGAAGTGATACTGCATCAAAGCACAACATGGAAACCGGGGGTGGTGGCGCACGCCTGTGATCCCAGAGCTTGGAAGGCCGAGACAGGAGGATTGCAGGTTCAAGGCCAGCCTCAGCAACTTAGCGAGGCCCTGTTTCAAAATAAAAAATAAAAAGGGCTGGGGGTGTGACTCGGAGGTAGCATGCCCCTGGGTTCAATACCCAGTACTGTGTGTGTGCGTGCGTATGCATGTGCACACATGCATACACACACACACACACACACACACACACACACACACAAAACAATAACATCAAAAGCCCCCACACCATGGCTTCCACCTTGTGGGCACTCTCTCTCTCTCTCTCTCTCTCTCTCTCTCTGGCTTGCCCTTGGAACCCTGGCACCATGTTGAGGAGCCGAGGCCACCTGGAGAGGCCATGTGTGCTGACAGCCCCAGCCAGACACCAGCGGGCAGCCAGCATTGACTGCCAGATGTGTGCTGTGTGTGGGCGCCTTCAGCTGATGCAGCTCCCGCCTCTCAGTTTCCCAGCTGGGGCCCTTGACATTGTGCCGCAGAGACGACCTTCCTACTGTCCTCATGCCTGAGCCATAGCAGTCATGAGAGGTAGCAGAGAATTACTGTTCTAACTACTAGCTTTTGGGGTCATTTGTTACGCAGCAATAATTAACTGATACAGTCATGTGCCCTTTGTTCACCGCTTCCCCTTTCTTGTCTTGTTTCTCAGTCCCTTTCTAGTTTCAAATGAACCATCTACACCCCAATTCTCATCTTAAGGGCTGCTTTTGGGAGGACCCAGACAAGGAAAAGAAATGTAGAAAACAAACAAAATTATTAAGTGCTTCTTGGGGAGTAGGTTCCAGAATTGGAAACTCTACTTTTTATGTCTGAATTATTTATATATATATATATATATATATATTTTTTTTTTTTTTTTTTTTGCGGTACTGGGGGTTGAACCCAGGGGCGTTCTACCTCCGCGCTACGCCCCCGGCCCTATTTTTTATACTTTATTTTTGAAACCGGGTCTCACAAAGTTGCAGAGGGCCTCACTAAGGAGAGAGAGAGAGACAGAGAGACAGAGAGACAGAGAGACAGGGAGAGAGAGAGACAGGGAGAGAGAGCGCTGAGGCTGGCCGCGAACCCGGATCCTCCGGTCTCCGCCTCCCAAAGTACTGGGATTACAAGCGTGCGCCACCACACCCGGCATTATTTATATTTTAAACAATTCTTCATTACAATTTTTTTCAGGGGGATTGAACCCAAGGACATTCTACGTCTGAGCTATATTCCCAGTCCTTTTAATTTAATTTTTAAATTTTGAAACAGGATCTTGCTAGTTTGCTGAAAGCCTTGCTAAATTGCCAAGTCTGATTTTGAACCTGCAATCTTCCTCTTTTAGCCTCCCAAGTACTGGGATTATAGGTATGCACCTCCATGCCCAGCTTCATTACAATTTTTTTTTGTGGTAATGGGGATTGAACTCAGGGGCGTTCTACCTCCGAGCTACACCCCTGGCTCTATTTTTTATCCTTTATTTTGAAACCAGGTCTCAGGAAGTTGCGGAGGGCCTCACTAAGTAGTTGAGGCTGGCCGCGAACCCGGATCCTCTGGTCTCTGCCTCCCAAGTACTGGGATTACAAGTGTGCGCCACCACGCCTGGCCTTCATTACAATTTTTAAAAATATAAAATAAAATTTCCTGGGGAGATGGTGAGCTCCTGGCTCCCTATACCCAGCTGGCAGCTTAGCTGGGGGTGTCAAAAGTAATGTAACAGGCGAAGCGAGTGTGAGTTGCGTGAGAGATGAGAGCTTAGCAGGCAGAATGCAAGAAATCCTTTATTGTGCTCCTGGGCGAGGTCTGCTGACTGGTATGGCTCTCGGTCAGCAGAGTCGCACCAGGAGAGGAAGGGAGGGCATCTTTATAGCAGGGTCTGGGATTGGGGGTCAGTGGGGCGTCTTCTCGTGAGATGAGGCAGAACAAAGCAGGTCTTCCCATGAGATTTGAAGTTTGACGCGTCTTCTGCCCTCCCGGGCTCCGGGGTCTCCCATCCCAGCTGCAGGAGCGAGGGGGAAGGGGAGGGGGAAGGGGAAGGGGACCCGACCTAACAAATAACATCTCCTCCTCCTCCTCCTCTTCCTTCTCTTCCTCTTCTTTTTCTTCTGTACTTTAAATAAACTTAAAAAAATTGTGAAGCCTGGTGTGGTGGCACACGCTTGTAATCCCAGTACTTGGGAGGCTGAGACAGGAGGATCCGGGTTCGCGGCCAGCCTCAGCTACTTAGTGAGGCCCTCTGCAACTAAGTGAGACCCTGTTTCAAAACAAAGAATAAAAAATAGGGCCAGGGGTGTAGCTCGGAGGTAGAATGCCCCTGGGTTCAATCCCTGGTACCACAAAAAATAAAAAAATTTAAAAATTTTGTGGTAAAATATATACAACATAAAATTGACCACGTCAAGTGTACAGCTCAGTACACCCATCTCTATAACTTCCTTCCTTCCCTCCCTTTCCTTCCTTCCTTTCTTTTTTGGTACTGGGGATTGAACCCAGGGGCCTTCTACCTCTAAGCTGCACCCCCAGCCCTCCCCTTTTTTTATGTGGAAACAGGGTCTCTCTTGCTGAGGCTAGCCTTGAATTTGCAATCCTCCTGTCTCAGCCTCCCAAGTACTGGGATTACAGTGGTACACCACCACACAGGGCTCCAGAACTTTTTCACCATCCTGAGCTGAAACTCTGTCCCTGTTACATGATCATTTGCCAGCCGCTGGCAGCCTCTGTCGCTTCCTGTCTCTGAACCTGGCTGCTCTAGGACTTCAGTTAAGTGGGATCAAATGACAGTGTGTGCTTTTGAATCTGGCTCGCTTCGTTGACTGTGCCGGCCTTCCACGTGGCCCAGGACACTGTGGTCAGTGCTCCCCCGCATGGGCCGCCTCCGCCTGCCCCGGAGTGGCTGTGGACGAGGCTGGCAGGCAGAGTGGCCCACGTGGCCACCCAGAAGCTTCCACGCCATCCGGACTGGCCCGCGGCGCCTCCCCTTCCCCCGGCCCGCGCAGAATTGCTGGGCGAGGGTTAATCAACATTCAGTCATGTTTCCAAGTTTAAATGGAGCATTTGTTTAATTATGTGTAAGTAGCAATACATTGTGGCCATTATCTAAATCACTATTTTATTTCCTGGATGTGGTTTCATAATGCAGGGTTTCTGCTCCAGCCTAGCATCATTAACAGAGAAGAGTTAATGAATATAAAAGCGTAAAGGCTAATTACACTTTAATTTACAATCATGGTCTCATTTTGGGACCACATGAAATCTGTTTTGAAAACAATTAAAAAAAAAATCCCACTCTTGCCCTGGTAAGTGGAGGGCCCCGGCCAGCAGCCCGGCTCTGTGCGCGTCGTGGCTGAGCGGCTGGCCCCGCTCCCGCCTGGCGCCATCACTGGGACGCTGGCGGGCCAAGTTCAGCGCCCTGTGACTCTGCCTTTTGTTCCCGGCAATTTCCCTCTTGCCATCAGTGTCTGCTTTAGTGGCTGCTGTGGAGAGCTGGGGAGCCCATCTGGAACGTTCCTGGTCTGACCACGTCTCTTTCACAGGCTGGTTGGAATTGCTCGGTGCTTTTTTTATTTTTTATTTTTTGGTACTGGGGATTGAATCCAGGGCATTCTACCTCCGAACTACACCCCCAGCCCATTTTATTTTTATTTTTTTAAATTTTGAAACAGGGTCTTGCTAAGTGGCTGAGAGTCTCACTACTTGCTGAGGCTGGCTTTGAACCTGTGATCCTCCTGTCTCAGCCTCTCAAGTACTGGGATTACAGGCATGTGCCACCATGCCCCGCTTGCCCAGCAGTTTTATGATGGGGTGTTTGGATGAGGGACACTGACATTTACCAGGTTCCTACAGTGGGCCAGGCACTAAGCAGGGTTCTTTTACACTTATCATTGATTCCTTTTTTTTTTTTTTTTTTTGGCGGTA